>JBBPBP010000645.1:40853-52572 GCA_037974735.1 Cicer chorassanicum
TAATTGGACGAGAATAAGCCTTGGGAGGACGAAAATGACCTAAATGTTCAACCAATGACACAAATGTACTTATTGGATGCACAAGATTGGTTAAAAACCATAATTGGACGAGAATAAGCCTTGGGAGGACGAAACTGACCTAAATGTTCAACCAATGACACAAATGTACTAATTGGATGCACAAGATTGGTTAAAAACCCTAATTGGACGAGAATAAGCCTTAAGAGGACGAAAATGACTTAAATGTTTAACTAATGACACAAATGTACTTATTGGATGCACAAGATTGGTTAAAAACCCTAATTGGACGAGAATAAGCCTAGGGAGGACAAAAATGACCTAAATGTTCAACCAATGACACAAAATCACTTATTGGATGCACAAGATTGGTTAAAAACCCTAATTGGAAGAGAATAAGCCTTGGGAGGACGAAAATGACCTAAATGTTCAACCAATGACACAAAATCAGTTATTGGATGCACAAGATTGGTTAAAAACCATAATTGGACGAGAATAAGCATTGGGAGGACGAAAATGACCTAAATGTTCAACCAATGACACAAAATCACTTATTGGATGCACAAGATTGGTTAAAAACCCAAATTGGACAAGAATTAGCCTTGGGAGGACGAAAATGACCTAAATGTTCAACCAATGACACAAAATAACTTATTGGATGCACAAGATTGGTTAAAAACCCTAATTGGACGAGAATAAGCCTAGGGAGGACGAAAATGACCTAAATGTTCAACCAATGACACAAATGTACTAATTGGATGCACAAGATTGGTTAAAAACCCTAATTGGACGAGAATAAGCCTTAAGAGGACGAAAATGACCTAATTGTTTAACTAATGACACAAATGTACTTATTGGATGCACAAGATTGGTTAAAAACCCTAATTGGACGAGAATAAGCCTAGGGAGGACGAAAATGACCTAAATGTTCAACCAATGACACAAAATCACTTATTGGATGCACAAGATTGGTTAAAAACCCTAATTGGACTAGAATAAGCCTTGGGAGGACGAAAATGTCCTAAATGTTCAACAAATGACAAAAATGTACTTATTGGATGGACAAGATTGGTTAAAAACCCTAATTGGACGAGAATAAGCCTTGGGAGGACGAAAATGACCTAAATGTTTAACCAATGACACAAAATCACTTATTGGATGCACAAGATTGGTTAAAAACCCTAATTGGACGAGAATAAGCCTTGGGAGGACGAAAATGACCTAAATGTTCAACCAATGACACAAAATCACTTATTGGATGCACAAGATTGGTTAAAAACCCTAATTGGACGAGAATAAGCCTAGGGAGGACGAAATTGACCTAAATGTTCAACCAATGACCCAAAATCACTTATTGGATGCACAAGATTGGTTAAAAACCCTAATTGGACCAGAATAAGCCTAGGGACGACGAAAATGACCTAAATGTTCAACCAATGACACAAAATCAATTATTGGATGAACAAGATTGGTTAAAAACCCTAATTGAACGAGAATAAGCCTTGGGAGGACGAAAATGACCTAAATGTTCAACCAATGACACAAAATCACTTATTGGATGCACAAGATTGGTTAAAAACCCTAATTGGACGAGAATAAGCCTTGGGAGGACGAAAATGACCTAAATGTTCAACCAATGACACAAAATCACTTATTGGATGCACAAGATTGGTTAAAAACCCTAATTGGACGAGAATAAGCCTAGGGAGGATGAAAATGACCTAAATGTTCAACCAAATACCCAAAATCACTTATTGGATGCACAAGATTGGTTAAAAACCCTAATTAGACGAGAATAAGCCTTGGGAGGACGAAAATGACCTAAATGTTCACCCAATGACACAAATGTACTTATTGGATGCACAAGATTGGTTAAAAACCCTAATTGGACGAGAATAAGCCTAGGGAGGACGAAAATGACCTAAATGTTCAACCAATGACACAAAATCACTTATTGGATGCACAAGATTGGTTAAAAACCCTGATTGGGCGAGAATAAGCCTTGGGAGGACGAAAATGACCTAAATGTTCAACCAATGACGCAAATGTACTTATTGGATGCACAAGATTGATCAAAAACCCTAATTGGACGAGAATAAGCCTTGGGAGGACGAAAATGACCTAAATGTTCAACCAATGACACAAAATCACTTATTGGATGCACAAGATTGGTTAAAAACCCTAATTGGACGAGAATAAGCCTTGGGAGGACGAAAATGACCTAAATGTTCAACCAATGACACAAAATCACTTATTGGATGCACAAGGTTGGTTAAAAACCCTAATTGGACGAGAATAAGCCTTGGGAGGACGAAAATGACCTTAATGTTCAACCAATGACACAAAATCACGTATTGGATGCACAAGATTGGTTAAAAACCCTAATTGGACGAGAATAAGCCTTGGGAGGACGAAAATGACCTAAATGTTCAACCAATGACACAAAATCACTTATTGGATGCACAAGATTGGTTAAAAACCCTAATTGGACGAGAATAAGCCTTGGGAGGACGAAAATGACCTAAATGTTCAACCAATGACACAAAATCACTTATTGGATGCACAAGATTTGTAAAAAACCCTAATTGGACGAGAATAAGCCTTTGGAGGACGAAAATGACCTAAATGTTCAACCAATGGCACAAAATCACTTATTGGTTGCACAAGATTGGTTAAAAACCCTAATTTGACGAGAATAAGCCTTGGGAGGACTAAAATGACCTAAATGTTCAACCAATGACACAAATGTACTTATTGGATGCACAAGATTGGTTAAAAACCCTAATTGGACGAGAATAAGCCTTGGGAGGACGAAAATGACCTAAATGTTCAACCAATGACACAAAATCACTTATTGGATGCACAAGATTGGTTAAAAACCCTAATTGGACGAGAATAAGCCTTGGGAGGACGAAAATGACCTAAATGTTCAACCAATGACACCAAATCACTTATTGGATGCACAAGATTGGTTAAAAACCCTAATTGGACGAGAATAAGCCATGGCAAGACGAAAATGACCTAAATGTTCAACCAATGACACAAAATCACTTATTGGATGCACAAGATTGGTTAAAAACCCTAATTGGACGAGAATAAGCCTAGGGAGGACGAAAATGACCTAAATGTTCAACCAATGACACAAAATCACTTATTGGATGCACAAGATTGGTTAAAAACCCTAATTGGACGAGAATAAGCTTTTGGAGGTCATAAATGACCTAAATGTTCAACTAATGACACAAATGTACTTATTGGATGCACAAGATTGTTAAAAAACCCTAATTGGACGAGAATAAGTATTGGGAGGACGAAATTGACCTAAATGTTCAACCAATGACACAAAATCACTTATTGGATGCACAAGATTGGTTAAAAACCCTAATTGGACGAGAATAAGCCTTGGGAGGACGAAAATGACCTAAATGTTCAACCAATGACACAAATGTACTTATTGGATGCACAAGATTGGTTAAAAACCCTAATTGGACGAGAGAAAGCCTTGGGAGGACGAAAATGACCTAAATGTTCAACCAATGACACAAAATCACTTATTGGATGCACAAGATTGGTTAAAAACCCTAATTGGACGAGAATAAGCCTTGGGAGGACGAAAATGACCTAAATGTTCAACCAATGACACAAATGTTTTTATTTGATGCACAAGATTGGTTAAAAACCCTAATTGGACGAGAATAAGCCTTGGGAGGACGAAAATGACCTAAATGTTCAACCAATGACACAAATGTACTTATTGGATGCACAAGATTGGTTAAAAACCCTAATTGGACGAGAATAAGCCTTGAGAGGACGAAAATGACCTAAATCTTCAAACAATGACACAAAATCACTTATTGGATGCACAAGATTGGTTAAAAACCCTAATTGGACGAGAATAAGCCTTGGGAGGACGAAAATGACCTAAATGTTCAACCAATGACACAAAATCACTTATTGGATGCACAAGATTGGTTAAAAACCCTAATTGGACGAGAATAAGCCTTGGGAGGACGAAAAATGACCTAAATGTTTAACCAATGACACAAAATCACTTATTGGATGCACAAGATTGGTTAAAAACCCTAATTGGACGAGAATAAGCCTTGGGAGGACGAAAATGACCTAAATGTTCAACCAATGACACAAAATCACTTATTGGATGCACAAGATTGGTTAAAAACCCTAATTGGACGAGAATAAGCCTTGGGAGGACGAAAATGACCTAAATGATCAACCAATGACACAAATGTACTTATTGGGTGCACAAGATTGGTTAAAAACCCTAATTGGACGAGAATAAGCCTTGGGAGGACGAAAATGACCTAAATGTTCAACCAATGACACAAAATCACTTATTGGATGCACAAGATTGGTTAAAAACCCTAATTGGATTTGAATAAGCTTAGGGAGGACGAAAATGACCTATATGTTCAACCAATGACACAACATCACTTATTGGACACACAAGATTGGTTCAAAACCCTAATTGGATTAGAATAAGCCTAGGGAGGACGAAATTGACCTAAATGTTCAACCAATGACACAAAATGACAGAAAATCACATATTTGATGCACAAGATTGGTTAAAAACCCTAATTGGACGGGAATAGGCCTTGGGAGGACGAAAATGACCTAAATGTTCAACCAATGACACAAATGTACTTATTGGATGCACAAGATTGGTTAAAAACCGTAATTGGACGAGAATAAGCCTAAGGAGGACGAAAATGACGTAAATGTTCAAACAAATAGACAAAATCAGTTATTGGATGCACAAGATTGGTTTAAAACCCTAATTGGACGAGAATAAGCCTTGGGAGGACGAAAATGACCTAAATGTTCAACCAATGACACAAAATCACTTATTGGATGCACAAGATTGGTTAAAAACCCTAATTGGACGAGAATAAGCCTAGGGTGGACGAAAATGACCTAAATGTTCAACCAATGCTACAAAATCACTTATTGGATGCACAAGATTGGTTAAAAACCCTAATTGGACGAGAATAAGCCTAGGGAGGACGAAAATGACCTAAATGTTCAACCAATGACACAAAATCACTTATTGGATGCACAAGATTGGTTAAAAACCCTAATTGGACGAGAATAAGCCTAGGGAGGACGAAAATGACCTAAATGTTCAACCAATGACACAAAATCACTTATTGGATGCACAAGATTGGTTAAAAACCTTAATTAGATGAGAATAAGCCTTTGGAGGAAGAAAATGACTTAAATGTTGAACCAATGACACAAAATCACTTATTGGATGCACAAGATTGGTTAAAAACCCTAATTGGACGAGAATAAGCCTTGGGAGGACGAAAATGACCTAAATGTTCAACCAATGACACAAAATCACTTATTGGATGCACAAGATTGGTTAAAAACCCTAATTGGACGAGAATAAGCGTTGGAAGGACGTAAATGACCTAAATGTTCAACCAATGACACAAAATCACTTATTGGATGCACAAGAATAGTTAAAAACCCTAATTGGACGAGAATAAGCCTAGTGAGGACGAAAATGACCTAAATGTCCAACCAATGACACAAAATCACTTATTGGATGCACAAGATTGGTTAAAAACCCTAATTGGACGAGAATAAGCCTTGGGAGGACGAAAATGACCTAAATGTTCAACCAATGACACAAAATCACTTATTGGATGCACAAGATTGGTTAAAAACCCTAATTGGACGAGAATAAGCCTTGGGAGGACGAAAATGACCTAAATGTTCATCCAACGACACAAAATCACTTATTGGATGCACAAGATTGGTTAAAAACCCTAATTGGACGAGAATAAGCCTTGGGAGGACGAAAATGACCTAAATATTCAACCAATGACACAAAATCACTTATTGGATGCACAAGATTGGTTAAAAACCCTAATTGGACGAGAACAAGCCTTGGGAGGACGAAAATGACCTAAATGTTCAACCAATGACACAAAATCACTTATTGGATGCACAAGATTGGTTAAAAACCCTAATTGGACGAGAATAAGCCTTGGGAGGACGAAAATGACCTAAATGTTCAACCAATGACACAAATGTACTTATTGGATGCACAAGATTGGTTAAAAACCCTAATTGGACGAGAATAAGCCTTTGGAGGACGAAAATGACCTAAATGTTCAACAAACGACACAAAATCACTTATTGGATGCACAAAATTGGTTAAAAACCCTAATTGGACGAGAATAAGCTTTGGGAGGACGAAAATGACCTAAATGTTCAACCAATGACACAAATGTACTAATGGGATGCACAAGATTGGTTAAAAACCCTAATTGGTCGAGAATAAGCCTTGGGAGGACGAAAATGACCTAAATGTTCAACCAATGACACAAAATCACTTATTGGATGCACAAGATTGGTTAAAAACCCTAATTGGACGAGAATAAGCCTTGGGAGGACGAAAATGACCTAAATGTTCAACCAATGACACAAATGTACTTATTGGATGCACAAGATTGGTTAAAAACCCTAATTGGACGAGAATATTCCTTGGGAGGACGAAAATGACCTAAATGTTCAACCAATGACACAAATGTACTAATTGGATGCACAAGATTGGTTAAAAACCCTAATTGGACGAGAATAAGCCTTAAGAGGACGAAAATGACCTAAATGTTTAACTAATGACACAAATGTACTTATTGGATGCACAAGATTGGTTAAAAACCCTAATTGGACGAGAATAAGCCTAGGGAAGACAAAAATGACCTAAATGTTCAACCAATGACACAAAATCACTTATTGGATGCACAAGATTGGTTAAAAACCCTAATTGGAAGAGAATAAGCCTTGGGAGGACGAAAATGACCTAAATGTTCAACCAATGACACAAAATCAGTTATTGGATGCACAAGATTGGTTAAAAACCCTAATTGGACGAGAATAAACCTTGGGAGGACGAAAATGACCTAAATGTTCAACCAATGACACAAATGAACTTATTGGATGCACAAGTTCGTTAAAAACCCTAATTGGACGAGAATAAGCCTTGGGAGGACGAAAATGACCTAAATGTTCAACCAATGACATAAATGTACTTATTGGATGCACAAGTTGGTTAAAAACCCTAATTGGACGAGAATAAGCCTTGGGAGGACGAAAATGACCTAAATGTTCAACCAATGACATAAATGTACTTATTGGATGCACAAGATTGGTTGAAACCCCTAATTGGACGAGAATAAGCGTTGGGAGGACGAAAAATGACCTAAATGTTTAACTAAAGACACAAAATCACATATTGGATGCACAAGATTGGTTAAAAACCCTAATTGTACGAGAATAAGCCTTGGGAGGACGAAAATGACCTAAATGTTCAACCAATGACACAAAATCACTTAGTGGATGCACAAGATTGGTTAAAAACCCTAATTGGACGAGAATAAGCCTAGGGAGGACGAAAATGACCTAAATGTTCAACCAATGACACAAATGTACTTATTGGATGCACAACATTGGTTAAAAACCCTAATTGGACGAAAATTAGCCTAGGGAGAATGAAAATGACCTAAATGTTCAACCAATGACAAAATGTATTTATTGGATGCACAAGATTGGTTAAAAACCCTAATTGGACGGGAATAAGCCAAGGGAGGACGAAAATGACCTGAATGTTCAACCAATGACACAAAATCACTTATTGGATGCACAAGATTGGTTAAAAACCCTAATTGGACGAGAATAAGCATTGGGAGGACGAAAATGACCTAAATGTTCAACCAATGACACAAAATCACTTATTGGATGCACAAGATTGGTTAAAAACCCTAATTGGACGAGAATAAGCCTAAGGAGGATGAAAATGACCTAAATGTTCAACCAATGACACAAATGTACTTATTGGATGCACAAGATTGGTTAAAAACCCTAATTGGACGAGAATAAGCCTAGGGAGGACGAAAATGACCTAAATGTTCAACCAATGACACAAAATCACTTATTGGATGCACAAGATTGGTTAAAAACCCTAATTGGACGAGAATAAGCCTTGGGAGGAAGAAAATGACCTAAATATTCAGCCAATGACACAAAATCACTTATTGGATGCACAAGATTGGTTATAAACCCTAATTGGAAGAGAATAAGCCTTGGGAGGACGAAAATGACCTAAATGTTCAACCAATGACACAAAATCACTTATTGGATGCACAAGATTGGTTAAAAACCCTAATTGGACGAGAATAAGCCTAAGGAGGATGAAAATGACCCAAATGTTCAACCAATGACACAAAATCACTTATTGGATGCACAAGATTGGTTAAAAACCCTAATTGGACGAGAACAAGCCTTGGGAGGACTAAAATGACCTAAAGTTCAACCAATGACACAAAAGTACTTATTGGATGCACAAGATTGGTTAAAAACCCTAATTGGACGAGAACTAGCCTAAGCAGGACGAAAATGACCTAAAAGTTCAACCAATGACACAAATGTACCTATTGGATGCAGAAGATTGGTTAAAAACCCTAATTGGATGAGAATAAGCCTAGGGAGGACGAAAATGACCTAAATGTTCAACCAATGACACAAAATCACTTATTGGATGCACAAGATTGGTTAAAAACCCTAATTGGACGAGAATAAGCCTTGGGAGGACGAAAATGACCTAAATGTTCAACCAATGACACAAAATCACTTATTGGATGCACAAGATTGGTTAAAAACCCTAATTGGACGAGAATAAGCAATGGGAGGACAAAAATGACCTAAACGTTCAACCAATGACACAAATGTACTTATTGGATGCACAAGATTGGTTAAAAACCCTAATTGAACAAGAATAAGCCTAGGGATGACGAAAATGACCTAAATGTTCAACCAATGACACAAATGTACTTATTGGATGCACAAGATTGGTTAAAAACACTAATTGGATGAGAATAAGCCTAGGGAGGACGAAAATGACCTAAATGTTCAACCAATGACACAAAATCACTTATTGGATGCACAAGATTGGTTAAAAACCCTAATTGGACGAGAATAAGCCTAGGGAGGACATAAATGACCTAAATGTTCAACCAATGACACAAAGTCACTTATTGGATGCACAAGATTGGTTAAAAACCCTAATTGGACGAGAATAAGCCTAGGGAGGACGAAAATGACCTAAATGTTCAACCAATGACACAAAATCACTTATTGGATGCACAAGATTGGTTAAAAACCCTAATTGGACGAGAATAAGCTTTGAGAGGACGAAAATGACCTAAATGTTCAACCAATGACACAAAATCACTTATTGGATGCACAAGATTGGTTAAAAACCCTAATTGGACGAGAATAAGCCTTGGGAGGACGAAAATGACCTAAATGTTCAACCAATGACACAAAATCACTTATTGGATGCACAAGATTGGTTAAAAACCCTACTTGGGCGAGAATAAGCCTTGGGAGGACGAAAATGACCTAAATGTTCAACCAATGACACAAAATCACTTATTGGATGCACAAGATTGGTTAAAAACCCTAATTGGACGAGAATAAGCCTTGGGAGGACGAAAATGACCTAAATGTTCAACCAATGACACAAAATCACTTATTGGATGCACAAGATTGGTTAAAAACCCTAATTGGACGAGAATAAGCCTTGGGAGGACGAAAATGACCTAAATGTTCAACCAATGACACAAAATCACTTATTGGATGCACAAGATTGGTTAAAAACCCTAATTGGACGAGAATAAGCCTAGGGAGGACGAAATTGACCTAAATGTTCAACCAATGACCCAAAATCACTTATTGGATGCACAAGATTGGTTAAAAACCCTAATTGGACCAGAATAAGCCTAGGGACGACGAAAATGACCTAAATGTTCAACCAATGACACAAAATCAATTATTGGATGAACAAGATTGGTTAAAAACCCTAATTGAACGAGAATAAGCCTTGGGAGGACGAAAATGACCTAAATGTTCAACCAATGACACAAAATCACTTATTGGATGCACAAGATTGGTTAAAAACCCTAATTGGACGAGAATAAGCCTTGGGAGGACGAAAATGACCTAAATGTTCAACCAATGACACAAAATCACTTATTGGATGCACAAGATTGGTTAAAAACCCTAATTGGACGAGAATAAGCCTAGGGAGGACGAAAATGACCTAAATGTTCAACCAATGACACAAATGTACTTATTGGATGCACAAGATTGGTTAAAAACACTAATTGGACGAGAAAAAGCCTTGAGAGGACGAAAATGACCTAAATAATCAACCAATGACACAAAATCACTTATTGGATGCACAAGATTGGTTAAAAACCCTAATTGGACGATAATAAGCCTTGGGAGGACGAAAATGACCTAAATCATCAAACAATGACACAAAATCACTTATTGGGTGCACAAGATTGGTTTAAAACCCTAATTGGACGAGAATAAGCCTAGGGAGGACGAAAATGTCCTAAATAATCAACCAATGACACAAATTCACTTATTGGATGCACAAGATTGGTTAAAAACCCTAATTGGACGAGAATAAGCCTTGGGAGGACGAAAATGACCTAAATGTTCAACCAATGACACAAAATCACTTATTGGATGCACAAGATTGGTTAAAAACCCTAATTGGACGAGAATAAGCCTTGGGAGGACGAAAATGACCTAAATGTTCAAACAATGACACAAAATCATTTATTGGATGCACAAGATTGGTTAAAAACCCTAATTGGACCTGAAAAAGCCTTGGGAGGACGAAAATGACCTAAATGTTCAACCAATGACACAAAATCACTTATTGGATGCACAAGATTGGTTAAAAACCCTAATTGGACGAGAATAAGCCTTGGGAGGACGAAAATGACCTAAATGTTCAAACAATGACACAAAATCACTTATTGGATGCACAAGATTGGTTAAAAACCCTAATTGGACGAGAATAAGCCTTGGAAGGACGAAAATGACCTAAATGTTCAACCAATGACACAAAATCACTAATTGGATGCACAAGATTGGTTAAAAACCCTAATTGGAGGAGAATAAGCCTTGGGAGGACGAAAATGACCCAAATGTTCAAACAGTGACACAAAATCACTTATTGGATGCACAAGATTGGTTAAAAACCCTAATTGGACGAGAATAAGCCTTGGGAGGACGAAAATGACCTAAATGTTCAACCAATGACACAAAATCACTTATTGGATGCACAAGATTGGTTAAAAACCCTAATTGGACGAGAATAAGCCTTGGGAGGACGAAAATGACCTTAATATTCAACCAATGACACAAATGTACTTATTGGATGCACAACATTGGTTAAAAACCCTAATTGGACGAAAATAAGCCTTGGGAGGACGAAAATGACCTAAATGTTCAACCAATGACACAAATGTACTAATTGGATGCACAAGATTGGTTAAAAACCCTAATTGGACGAGTATAAGCCTTAAGAGGACGAAAATGACCTAAATGTTTAACTAATGACACAAATGTACTTATTGGATGCACAAGATTGGTTAAAAACCCTAATTGGACGAGAATAAGCCTAGGGAGGACAAAAATGACCTAAATGTTCAACCAATGACACAAAATCACTTATTGGATGCACAAGATTGGTTAAAAACCCTAATTGGAAGAGAATAAGCCTTGGGAGGACGAAAATGACCTAAATGTTCAACCAATGACACAAAATCATTTATTGGATGCACAAGATTGGTTAAAAACCCTAATTGGACGA
>JBBPBP010000646.1:9646-33100 GCA_037974735.1 Cicer chorassanicum
AAGCATTGGGAGGACGAAAATGACCTAAATGGTTAACCAATGACACAAATGTACTAATTGGATGCACAAGATTGGTTAAAAACCCTAACTGGACGAGAATAAGCCTTTAGAGGACGAAAATGACCTAAATGTTCAACTAATGACACAAATTTACTTATTGGATGCACAAGATTGGTTAAAAACCCTAATTGGACGAGAATAAGCCTAGGGAGGACAAAAATGACCTAAATGTTCAACCAATGACACAAAATAACTTATTGGATGCACAAGATTGGTTAAAAACCCTAATTGGAAGAGCATAAGCCTTGGGAGGACGAAAATGACCTAAATGTTCAACCAATGACACAAAATCAGTTATTGGATGCACAAGATTGGTTAAAAACCCTAATTGGACGAGAATAAGCCTTGGGAGGACGAAAATGACCTAAATGATCAACCAATGACACAAATGTACTTATTGGATGCACAAGAATGGTTAAAAACCCTAATTGGACGAGAATAAGCCTAGGGAGGACGAAAATGACCTAAATGTTCAACCAATCACATAAACGTACTTATTGGATGCACAAGATTTGTTAAAAACCCTAATTGGGCGAGAATAAGCCTTGGGAGGACGAAAATGACCTAAATGTTCAACCAATTACACAAAATCACTTATTGGATGCACTAGATTGGTTAAAAACCCTAATTGGAAGAGAATAAGCCTTGGGAGGACGAAAATGACCTAAATGTTCAACCAATGACACAAAATCAGTCATTGGATGCACAAGATTGGTTAAAAACCCTAATTTGACGAGAATAAGCCTTGGGAGGACGAAAATGACCTAAATGTTCAACCAATGACAAAAAATCACTTATTGGATGCACAAGATTGGTTAAAAACCCAAATTAACGAGAATTAGCCTTGGGAGGACGAAAATGACCTAAATGTTCAACCAATGACACAAAATCACTTATTGGATGCACAAGATTGGTTAAAAACCCTAATTGGACGAGAATAAGCCTAGGGAAGACGAAAATGACCTAAATGTTCAACCAATGACAGAAACGTACTTATTGGATGCAGAAGATTAGTTAAAAACTCTAATTGGGCGAGAATAAGCCTTGGGAGGACGAAAATGACCTAAATGTTCAACCAATGACACAAAATCACTTATTGGATGCACTAGATTGGTTAAAAACATTAATTGGACGAGAATAAGCCTTGGGAGGACGAAAATGACCTAAATGTTCAACCAATGACACAAAATCACTTATTGGATGCACAAGATTGGTTAAAAACCCTAATTGGAAGAGAATAAGCCTTGGGAGGACGAAAATGACCTAAATGTTCAACCAATGACACAAAATCAGTTATTGGATGCACAAGATTAATTAAAAACCCTAATTTGACGAGAATAAGCCTTGGGAGGACGAAAATGACCTAAATGTTCAGCCAATGACACAAAATCACTTATTGGATGCACAAGATTGGTTAAAAACCCTAATTGGACGAGAATAAGCCTTGGGAGGACGAAAATGACCTAAATGTTCAACCAATGACACAAAATCAGTTATTGGATGCACAAGATTGGTTAAAAACCCTAATTGGACGAGAATAAGCCTTAAGAGGACGAAAATGACCTAAATGTTTAACTAATGACACAAATGTACTTATTGGATGCACAAGATTGGTTAAAAACCCTAATTGGACGAGAATAAGCCTAGGGAGGACAAAAATGACCTAAATGTTCAACCAATGACACAAAATAACGTATTGGATGCACAAGATTGGTTAAAAACCCTAATTGGAAGAGAATAAGCCTTGGGAGGACGACAATGACCTAAATGTTCAACCAATGATACAAAATCAGTTATTGGATGCACAAGATTGGTTAAAAACCCTAATTGGACGAGAATAAGCCTTGGGAGGACGAAAATGACCTAAATGTTCAACCAATGACACAAATGTACTAATTGGATGCACAAGATTGGTTAAAAACCCTAATTGGACGAGAATAAGCCTTAAGAGGACGAAAATGACCTAAATGTTTAACTAATGACACAAATGTACTTATTGGATGCACAAGATTGGTTAAAAACCCTAATTGGACGAGAATAAGCCTAGGGAAGACAAAAATGACCTAAATGTTCAACCAATGACACAAAATCACTTATTGGATGCACAAGATTGGTTAAAAACCCTAATTGGAAGAGAATAAGCCTTGGGAGGACGAAAATGACCTAAATGTTCAACCAATGACACAAAATCAGTTATTGGATGCACAAGATTGGTTAAAAACCCTAATTGGACGAGAATAAGCCTTGGGAGGACGAAAATGACCTAAATGTTCAACCAATGACACAAAATCATTTATTGGATGCACAAGATTGGTTAAAAACCCTAATTGGACGAGAATAAGCCTTGGGAGGACGAAAATGACCTAAATGTTCAACCAATGGCACAAAATCACTTATTGGATGCACAAGATTGTTTAAAAACCCTAATTGGACGAGAATTATGCTTGGGAAGACCAAAATGACCTAAATGTTCAACCAATGACACAAATGTACTTATTGGATGCACAAGATTGGTTAAAAACCCTAATTGGACGAGAATAAGCCTTGGGAGGACGAAAATGACCTAAATGTTCAACCAATGACACAAAATCACTTATTGGATGCACAAGATTGGTTAAAAACCCTAATTGGACGAGAATAAGCCTAGGGAGGACGAAAATGACCTAAATGTTTGACCAATGACACAAAATCACTTATTTGATGCACAAGATTGGTTAAAAACCCTAATTGGACGAGAATAAGCCTTGGGAGGACGAAAATGACCTAAATTTTCAACCAATGACACAAGTGTACTTATTGGATGCACAAGATTGGTTAAAAACCCTAATTCGACGAGAATAAGCCTTGGGAGGACGAAAATGACCTAAATGTTCAACCAATGACACAAAATCACTTATTGGATGCACAAGATTGGTTAAAAACCCTAATTGGACGAGAATAAGCATAGGGAGGACGAAAATGACCTAAATGTTCAACCAATGACACAAATTCACTTATTGGATGCACAAGATTGGTTAAAAACCCTAATTGGACGAGAATAAGCCTAGGGAGGACGAAAATGACCTAAATGTTCAACCAATGACACAAATAAACTTATTGGATGCACAAGATTGGTTAAAAACCCTAATTGGACGAGAATAAGCCTAGGGAGAACGAAAATGACCTAAATGTTCAACCAATGACACAAAATCACTTATTGGATGCACAAGATTGGTTAAAAACCCTAATTGGACGAGAATAAGCATAGGGAGGACGAAAATGACCTAAATGTTCAACCAATGACACAAAAGTACTTATTGGATGCACAAGATTGGTTAAAAACCCTAATTGGACGAGAATAAGCCTTGGGAGGACGAAAATGACCTAAATGTTCAACCAATGACACAAATGAACTTATTGGATGCACAAGATTGGTTAAAAACCCTAATTGGACGAGAATAAGCCTTGGGAGGACGTAAATGACCTAAATGTTCAACCAATGACACAAAATCACTTATTGGATGCACAAGATTGGTTAAAAACCCTAATTGGACGAGAATAAGCCTTGGGAGGACGAAAATGACCTAAATGTTCAACCAATGACACAAATGTACTTATTGGATGCACAAGATTGGTTAAAAACCCTAATTAGACGAGAATAAGCTTTTGGAGGACATAAATGACCTAAATGTTCAACCAATGACACAAATGTACTTATTGGATGCACAAGATTGGTTAAAAACCCTAATTGGACGAGAATAAGCCTAGGGAGGACGAAAATGACCTAAATGTTCAACCAATGACACAAAATCACTTATTGGATGCACAAGATTGGTTAAAACCCTAATTGGACGAGAATAAGCCTTGGGAGGACGAAAACGAAATAAATGTTCAACCAATGACACAAAATCACTTATTGGATTCACAAGATTGGTTAAAAACCCTAATTGGACGAGAATAAGCCTAGGGAGGACGAAAATGACCTAAATGTTCAACCAATGACACAAAATCACTTATTGGATGCACAAGATTGGTTAAAAACCCTAATTGGACAAGAATAAGCCTAGGGAGGACGAAAATGAACTAAATGTTCAACCAATGACACAAATGTACTTATTGGATGCACAAGATTGGTTAAAAACCCTAATTGGACGAGAATAAGCCTTGGGAAGACGAAAATGACCTAAATGTTCAACCAATGACACAAATGTACTTATTGGATGGACAAGATTGGTTACAAACCCTAATTGGACGAGAATAAGCCTTGGGAGGACGAAAATGACCTAAATGTTCAACCAATGACACAAAATCACTTATTGGATGCACAAGATTGGTTAAAAACCCTAATTGGACGAGAATAAGCCTAGGGAGGACGAAAATGACCTAAATGTTCAACCAATGACACAAAATCACTTATTGGATGCACAAGATTGGTTAAAAACCCTAATTGGACAACAATAAGCCCTTGGAGGACGAAAATGACCTAAGTGTTCAACCAATGGCACAAAATCACTTATTGGATGCACAAGATTGGTTAAAAACCCTAATTGGACGAGAATAAGCCTAGGGAGGACGAAAATGACCTAAATGTTCAACCAATGACACAAAATCACTTATTGGATGCACAAGATTGGTTAAAAACCCAAATTGGACAAGAATTAGCCTTGGGAGGACGAAAATGACCTAAATGTTCAACCAATGACACAAAATCAGTTATTGGATGCACAAGATTGGTTAAAAACCCTAATTGGACGAGAATAAGCCTTGGGAGGACGAAAATGACCTAAATGTTCAACCAATGACACAAAATCACTTATTGGATGCACAAGATTGGTTAAAAACCCTAATTGGACAAGAATAAGCCTTGGGAGGACGAAAATGACCGAAATGTTCAACCAATGACACAAATGTACTTACTGGATGCACAAGATTGGTTAAAAACCCTAATTGGACGAGAATAAGCCTTGGGAGGACGAAAATGACCTAAATGTTCAACCAATGACACAAAATCACTTATTGGATGCACAAGATTGGTTAAAAACCCTAATTGGACGAGAATAAGCATAGGGATGATGAAAATGACCTAAATGTTCAACCAATGACACAAATGTACTTATTGGATGCACAAGATTGGTTTAAAACCCTAATTGGACAAGAATAAGCCTTGGGAGGACGAAAATGACCTAAATGTTCAACCAATGACACAAAATCACTTATTGGATGCACAAGATTGGTTAAAAACCCTAATTGGACGAGAATAAGCATAGGGAGGACGAAAATGACCTAAATGTTCAACCAATGACACAAATGTACTTATTGGATGCACAACATTGGTTAAAAACCCTAATTGGACAAGAATAAGCCTAGGGAGGACGAAAATGACCTAAATGTTCAACCAATGACACAAAATCACTTATTGGATGCACAAGATTGGTTAAAAACCCTAATTGGACGAGAATAAGCCTTTGGAGGACGAAAAAGACCTAAATGTTCAACCAATGACACAAATGTAGTTATTGGATGCACAAGATTGGTTAAAAACCCTAATTGGACGAGAATAAGCCTTGGGAGGACGAAAATGACCTAAATGTTCAACCAATGACACAAAATCACTTATTGGATGCACAAGATTGGTTAAAAACCCTAACTGGACGAGAATAAGCCTAGGGAGGACGAAAATGACCTAAATGTTCAACCAATGACACAAAATTACTTATTGGATGCACTAGATTGGTTAAAAACCCTAATTGGACGAGAATAAGCATTCGGAGGACGAAAATGTCTTAAATGTTCAACCAATGACACAAAATTAATTATTGGATGCACAAGATTGGTTAAAAACCCTAATTGGACGAGAATAAGCCTAGGGAGGACGAAAATGACCTAAATGTTCAACCAATGACACAAATGTACTTATTGGATGCACAAGATTGGTTAAAAACCCTAATTGGGCGGGAATAAGCCTTCGAATGACGAAAATGACCTAAATGTTCAACCAATGACACAAATGTACTTATTGGATGCACAAGATTGGTTAAAAACCCTAATTGGACGAGAATAAGCCTAGGGAGGACGAAAATAGCCTAAATGATCAACCAATGACATAAACGTACTTATTGGATGCACAAGATTAGTTAAAAACCCTAATTGGGCGAGAATAAGCCTTGGGAGGACGAAAATGACCTAAATGTTCAACCAATGACACAAAATCACTTATTGGATGCACTAGATTGGTTAAAAACCCTAATTGGACGACAATAAGCCTTGGGAGGACGAAAATGACCTAAAAGTTCAACCAATGATAAAAAATCACTTACTGGATGCACAAGATTGGCTAAAAACCCTAATCGGACGAGAATAAGCATAGGGAGGACGAAAATGACCTAAATGGTTAACCAATGACACAAATGTACTAATTGGATGCATAAGATTGGTTAAAAACACTAACTGGACGAGAATAAGCCTTAAGAGGACGAAAATGACCTAAATGTTCAACTAATGACACAAATTTACTTATTGGATGCACAAGATTGGTTAAAAACCCTAATTGGACGAGAATAAGCCTAGGGAGGACAAAAATGACCTAAATGTTCAACCAATGACACAAAATAACTTATTGGATGCACAAGATTGGTTAAAAACCCTAATTGGAAGAGAATAAGCCTTGGGAGGACGAAAATGACCTAAGTGTTCAACCAATGACACAAAATCAGTTATTGGATGCACAAGATTGCTTAAAAACCCTAATTGGACGAGAATAAGCCTTGGGAGGACGAAAATGACCTAAATTTTCAACCAATGACACAAATGTACTTATTGGATGCACAAGATTGGTTAAAAAACCTAATTGGACGAGAATAAGCCTTGGGAGGACGAAAATGACCTAAATGTTCAACGAATGACACAAATGTACTAATTGGATGCACAAGATTGGTTAAAAACCCTAATTGGACGAGAATAAGCCTTAAGAGGACGAAAATGACCTAAATGTTTAACTAATGACACAAATGTACTTATTGGATGCACAAGATTGGTTAAAAACCCTAATTGGACGAGAATAAGCCTAGGGAGGACAAAAATGACCTAAATGTTCAACCAATGACACAAAATCAGTTATTGGATGCACAAGATTGGTTAAAAACCCTAATTGGACGAGAATAAGCCTTGGGAGGACGAAAATGACCTAAATGTTCAACCAATGACACAAATATACTTATTGGATGCACAAGATTGGTTAAAAACCCTAATTGGACAAGAATAAGCCTAGGGAGGACAAAAATGACCTAAATGTTCAACCAATGATACAAAATCACTTATTGGATGCACAAGATTGATTAAAAACCCTAATTGGACGAAATAAGCCTAGGGAGGACAAAAATGACCTAAATGTTCAACCAATGACACAAAATCACTTATTGGATGGATAAGATTGGTTAAAAACCCTAATTGGACGAGAATAAGCCTTGGGAGGACGAAAATGACCTAAATGTTCAACCAATGACACAAATGTACTTATTGGATGCACAAGATTGGTTAAAAACCCTAATTGGACGAGAATAAGCCTTGGGAGGACGAAAATGACCTAAATGTTCAACCAATGACACAAATGTTTTATTGGATGCACAAGATTGGTTAAAAACCCTAATTGGACGAGAATAAGCCTTGGGAGGACGAAAATGACCTAAATGTTCAACCAATGACACAAATGTACTTATTGGATGCACAAGATTGGTTAAAAACCCTAATTGGGCGGGAATAAGCCTTCGAATGACGAAAATGACCTAAATGTTCAACCAATGACACAAATGTACTTATTGGATGCACAAGATTGGTTAAAAACCCTAATTGGACGAGAATAAGCCTAGGGGGGACAAAAATGACCTAAATGTTCAACCAATGACACAAAATCACTTATTGGATGCACAAGATTGGTTAAAAACCCTAATTGGAAGAGAATAAGCCTTGGGAGGACGAAAATGACCTAAATGTTCAACCAATGACACAAAATCAGTTATTGGATGCACAAGATTGGTTAAAAACCCTAATTGGACGAGAATAAGCCTTGGGAGGACGAAAATGACATAAATGTTCAACCAATGACACAAATGTACTTATTGGATGCACAAGATTGGTTAAAAACCCTAATTGGACGAGAATAAGCCTTGGGAGGACGAAAATGACATAAATGTTCGACCAATGACACAAATGTACTTATTGGATGCACAAGATTGGTTAAAAACCCTAATTGGACGAGAATAAGCCTTGGGAGGACGAAAATGACCTAAATGTTCAACCAATGATACAAATGTACTTATTGGATGCACAAGATTGGTTAAAAACCCTAATTGGACGAGAATAAGCCTTGGGAGGACGAAAATGACCTAAATGTTCAACCAATGACACAAAATCACTTATTGGACGCACAAGATTGGTTAAAATCTCTAATTGGACGAGAATAAGCCTTGGGAGGACGAAAATGACCTAAATGTTCAACCAATGACACAAATGTACTTATTGGATGCACAAGATTGGTTAAAAACCCTAATTGGACGAGAATAAGCATTGGGAGGACGAAAATGACCTAAATGTTCAACCAATGACATAAACGTACTTATTGGATGCACAAGATTAGTTAAAAACCCTAATTGGGCGAGAATAAGCCTTGGGAGGACGAAAATGACCTAAATGTTCTACCAATGACACAAAATCACTTATTGGATGCACTAGATTGGTTAAAAACCCTTATTGGACGAGAATAAGCCTTGGGAGGACGAAAATGACCTAAATGTTCAACCAATGACAAAAAATCACTTATTGGATGCACAAGATTGGTTAAAAACCCTAATTGGACGAGAATAAGCATTGGGAGGACGAAAATGACCTAAATGTTCAACCAATGACACAAATGTACTTATTGGATGCACAAGATTGGTTAAAAACCCTAATTGGGCGGGAATAAGCCTTCGAATGATGAAAATGACCTAAATGTTCAACCAATGACACAAATGTACTTATTGGATGCACAAGATTGGTTAAAAACCCTAATTGGACGAGAATAAGCCTAGGGAGGACGAAAATGACCTAAATGTTCAACCAATGACATAAACGTACTTATTGGATGCACAAGATTAGTTAAAAACCCTAATTGTGCGAGAATAAGCCTTGGGAGGACGAAAATGACCTAAATGTTCAACCAAAGACACAAAATCACTTATTGGATGCACAAGATTGGTTAAAAACCCTAATTGGAAGAGAATAAGCCTTGGGAGGACGAAAATGACCTAAATGTTCAACCAATGACACAAAATCACTTATTGGATGCACAAGATTGGTTAAAAACCCTAATTGGACGAGAATAAGCCTTTGGAGAACGAAAATGACCTAAATGTTCAACCAATGACACAAAATCACTTATTGGATGCACAAGATTGGTGAAAAACCCTAATTGGACGAGAATAAGCCTTGGGAGGACGAAAATGACCTAAATGTTCAACCAATGACACAAATGTACTTATTGGATGCACAAGATTGGTTAAAAACCCTAATTGGGCGGGAATAAGCCTTCGAATGACGAAAATGACCTAAATGTTCAACCAATGACACAAATGTACTTATTGGATGCACAAGATTGGTTAAAAACCCTAATTGGACGAGAATAAGCCTTGGGAGGACGAAAATGACCTAAATGTTCAACCAATGACATAAACGTACTTATTGGATGCACAAGATTAGTTAAAAACCCTAATTGGGCGAGAATAAGCCTTGGGAGGACGAAAATGACCTAAATGTTCAACCAATGACATAAACGTACTTATTGGATGCACAAGATTAGTTAAAAACCCTAATTGGACGAGAATAAGTCTTGGGAGGACGAAAATGACCTAAATGTTCAACCAATGACAAAAAATCACTTATTGGATGCACAAGATTGGTTAAAAACGCTAATTGGACGAGAACAAGCATTGGGAGGACGAAAATGACCTAAATGGTTAACCAATGACACAAATGTACTAATTGGATGCACAAGATTGGTTAAAAACCCTAACTGGACGAGAATAAGCCTTTAGAGGACGAAAATGACCTAAATGTTCAACTAATGACACAAATTTACTTATTGGATGCACAAGATTGGTTAAAAACCCTAATTGGACGAGAATAAGCCTAGGGAGGACAAAAATGACCTAAATGTTCAACCAATGACACAAAATAACTTATTGGATGCACAAGATTGGTTAAAAACCCTAATTGGAAGAGAATAAGCCTTGGGAGGACGAAAATGACCTAAATGTTCAACCAATGAGACAAAATAAGTTATGGGATGCACAAGATTGGTTAAAAACCCTAATTGGACGAGAATAAGCCTTGGGAGGACGAAAATGACCTAAATGTTCAACCAATGACACAAATGTACTTATTGGATGCACAAGATTGGTTAAAAACCCTAATTGGACGAGAATAAGCCTTGGGAGGACGAAAATGACCTAAATGTTCAACCAATGACACAAATGTAATTATTGGATGCACAAGATTGGTTAAAAACCCTAATTGGACGAGAGTAAGCCTTGGGAGGACGAAAATGACCTAAATGTTCAACCAATGACAAAAATGTACTTATTGGATGCACAAGATTGGTTAAAAACCCTAATTGGACGAGAAAAAGCCTTGGGAGGACGAAAATGACCTAAATGTCCAACCAATGACACAAATGTACTTATTGGATGCACAAGATTGGTTAAAAACCCTAATTGGACGAGAATAAGCCTTGGGAGGACGAAAATGACCTAAATGTTCAACCAATGACACAAATGTACTTATTGGATGCACAAGATTGGTTAAAAACCCTAATTGGACGAGAATAAGCCTTGGGAGAATGAAAATGACCTAAATGTTTAACCAAAGACACAAATGTACTTATTCGATGCACAAGAATAGTTAAAAACCCTAATTGGACGAGAATAAGCCTTGGGAGGACGAAAATGACCTAAATGTTCAACGAATGACACAAATGTACTTATTGGATGCACAAGATTGGTTAAAAACCCTAATTGGACGAGAATAAGCCTTGGGAGGACGAAAATGACCTAAATGTTCAACCAATGACACAAATGTACTTATTGGATGCACAAGAATTGTTAAAAACCCTAATTGGACAAGAATAAGCCTTGGGAGGACGAAAATGACCTAAATGTTCAACCAATGACACAAATGTACTTATTGGATGCACAAGATTGGTTAAAAACCCTAATTGGACGAGAATAAGCCTTGGGAGGACGAAAATGACCTAAATGTTCAACCAATGACACAAATGTACTTATTGGATGCACAAGATTGGTTAAAAACCCTAATTGGACGAGAATAAGCCTTGGGAGGACGAAAATGACCTAAATGTTTAACTAATGACACAAATGTACTTATTGGATGCACAAGATTGGTTAAAAACCCTAATTGGACGAGAATAAGCCTTGGGAGGACGAAAATGACCTAAATGTTCAACCAATGACTCAAAATCACTTATTGGATGCACAAGATTGGTTAAAAACCCTAATTGGACGAGATTAAGCCTAGGGAGGACGAAAATGACCTAAATGTTCAACCAATGACACAAAATCACTTATTGGATGCACAAGATTGGTTAAAAACCCTAATTGGACGAGAATAAGCCTTGGCAGGACGAAAATGACCTAAATGTTCAACTAATGACACAAATGTACTTATTGGATGCACAAGATTGGTTAAAAACCCTAATTGGACGAGAATAAGCCTAGGGAGGACAAAAATGACCTAAATGTTCAACCAATGACACAAAATCACTTATTGGATGCACAAGATTGGTTAAAAACCATAATTGGAAGAGAATATGCCTTGGGAGGACGAAAATGACCTAAATGTTCAACCAATGTCACAAAATCACTTATTGGATGCACAAGATTGGTTAAAAACCCTAATTGGACGAGAATAAGCATTGGGAGGACGAAAATGACCTAAATGTTCAACCAATGACACAAATGTACTTATTGGATGCACAAGATTGGTTAAAAACCCTAATTGGGCGGGAATAAGCCTTCGAATGATGAAAATGACCTAAATGTTCAACCAATGACACAAATGTACTTATTGGATGCACAAGATTGGTTAAAAACCCTAATTGGACGAGAATAAGCCTAGGGAGGACGAAAATGACCTAAATGTTCAACCAATGACATAAACGTACTTATTGGATGCACAAGATTAGTAAAAACCCTAATTGGGCGAGAATAAGCCTTGGGAGGACGAAAATGATCTAAATGTTCAACCAATGACACAAAATCACTTATTGGATGCACTAGATTGGTTAAAAACCCTAATTGGACGAGAATAAGCCTTGGGAGGACGAAAATGACCTAAATGTTCAACCAATGACAAAAAATCACTTATTGGATGCACAAGATTGGTTAAAAACCCTAACTGGACAAGAATAAGCCTTAAGAGGACGAAAATGAACTAAATGTTCAACTAATGACACAAATTTACTTATTGGATGCACAAGATTGGTTAAAAACCCTAATTGGACGAGAATAAGCCTAGGGAGGACAAAAATGACCTAAATGTTTAACCAATGACACAAAATAACTTATTGGATGCACAAGATTGGTTAAAAACCCTAATTGGAAGAGAATAAGCCTTGGGAGGACGAAAATGACCTAAATGTTCAACCAATGACACAAAATCAGTTATTGGATGCACAAGATTGGTTAAAAACCCTAATTGGACGAGAATAAGCCTTGGGAGGACGAAAATGACCTAAATGTTCAATCAATGACACAAATGTACTAATTAGATGCACAAGATTGGTTAAAAACCCTAATTGGACGAGAATAAGCCTTAAGAGGACGAAAATGACCTAAATGTTTAACTAATGACACAAATGTACTTATTGGATGCACAAGATTGGTTAAAAACCCTAATTGGACGAGAATAAGCCTAGGGAGGACAAAAATGACCTAAATGTTCAACCAATGACACAAAATCACTTATTGGATGCACAAGATTGGTTAAAAACCCTAATTGGAAGAGAATAAGCCTTGGGAGGACGAAAATGACCTAAATGTTCAACCAATGACACAAAATCAGTTATTGGATGCACAAGATTGGTTAAAAACCATAATTGGACGAGAATAAGCATTGGGAGGACGAAAATGACCTAAATGTTCAACCAATGACACAAAATCACTTATTGGATGCACAAGATTGGTTAAAAACCCAAATTGGACAAGAATTAGCCTTGGGAGGACGAAAATGACCTAAATGTTCAACCAATGACACAAAATAACTTATTGGATGCACAAGATTGGTTAAAAACCCTAATTGGAAGAGAATAAGCCTTGGGAGGACGAAAATGACCTAAATGTTCAACCAATGACACAAAATCAGTTATTGGATGCACAAGATTGGTTAAAAACCCTAATTGGACGAGAATAAGCCTTGGGAGGACGAAAATGACCTAATTGTTCAACCAATGACACAAATGTACTTATTGGATGCACAAGATTGGTTAAAAACCCTAATTGGACGAGAATAAGCCTAGGGAGGACGAAAATGACCTAAATGTTCAACCAATGACATAAACGTACTTATTGGATGCACAAGATTAGTTAAAAACCCTAATTGGGCGAGAATAAGCCTTGGGAGGACGAAAATGACCTAAATGTTCAACCAATGACACAAAATAACTTATTGGATGCACTAGATTGGTTAAAAACCCTAATTGGACGAGAATAAGCCTTGGGAGGACGAAAATGACCTAAATGTTCAACCAATGACACAAATGTACTTATTGGATGCACAAGATTGGTTAAAAACCCTAATTGGGCGGGAATAAGCCTTCGAATGACGAAAATGACCTAAATGTTTAACCAATGACACAAATGTACTTATTGGATGCACAAGATTGGTTAAAAACCCTAATTGGACGAGAATAAGCCTAGGGAGGACGAAAATGACCTAAATGTTCAACCAATGACATAAACGTACTTATTGGATGCACAAGATTAGTTAAAAACCCTAATTGTGCGAGAATAAGCCTTGGGAGGACGAAAATGACCTAAATGTTCAACCAAAGACACAAAATCACTTATTGGATGCACAAGATTGGTTAAAAACCCTAATTGGAAGAGAATAAGCCTTGGGAGGACGAAAATGACCTAAATGTTCAACCAATGACACAAAATCAGTTATTGGATGCACAAGATTGGTTAAAAACCCTAATTGGACGAGAATAAGCCTTGGGAGGACGAAAATGACCTAAATGTTCAACCAATGACACAAAATCACTTATTGGATGCACAAGATTGGTTTAAAACCCAAATTGGACAAGAATTAGCCTTGGGAGGACAAAAATGACCTAAATGTTCAACCAATGACACAAAATAACTTATTGGATGCACAAGATTGGTTAAAAACCCTAATTGGACGAGAATAAGAATAGGGAGGACGAAAATGACCTAAATGTTCAACCAATGACACAAAATCACTTATTGGATGCACAAGATTGGTTAAAAACCCTAATTGGACGAGATTAAGCCTAGGGAGGACGAAAAAGACCTATATGTTCAACCAATGACACAAATGTACTTATTGGATGCACAAGATTGGTTAAAAACCCTAATTGGACGAGAATAAGCCTAGGGAGGACGAAAATGACCTAAATGTTCAACCAATGACACAAAATCACTTATTGGATGCACAAGATTGGTTAAAAACCCTAATTGGACGAGAATAAGCCTAGGGATGAAAAAAATGACCTAAATGTTCAACCAATGACACAAAATCACTTATTTGATGCACAAGATTGGTTAAAAACCCTAATTGGACGAGAATAATCCTTGGGAGGACGAAAATGACCTAAATGTTCAACCAATGACACAATTGTACTTATTGGATGCACAAGATTGGTTAAAAACCCTAATTGGACGAGAATAAGCCTAGGGAGGACGAAAATGACCTAAATGTTCAACCAATGACACAAAATCACTTATTCGATGCACAAGATTGGTTAAAAACCCTAATTGGACGAGAATAAGCCTTGGGAGGACGAAAATGACCTAAATGTTTAACCAATGACACAAAATCACTTATTGGATGCACAAGATTGGTTAAAAACCCTAATTGGACGAGAATAAGCCTTGGGAGGACGAAAATGACCTAAATGTTCAACCAATGATACAAATGTACTTATTGGATGCACAAGATTGGTTAAAAACCCTAATTGGACGAGAATAAGCCTTGGGAGGACGAAAATGACCTAAATGTTCAACCAATGATACAAATGTACTTATTGGATGCACAAGATTGGTTAAAAACCCTAATTGGACGAGAATAAGCCTTGGGATGATGAAAATGACCTAAATGTTCAACCAATGACACAAAATCACTTATTGGATGCACAAGATTGGTTAAAAACCCTAATTGGACGAGAATAAGCCTAGGGAGGACGAAAATGACCTAAATGTTCAACCAATGACACAAATGTACTTATTGGATGCACAAGATTGGTTAAAAACCCTAATTGTAAGCGAATAAGACTTGGGAGGACAAAAATTACCGAAATTTTCAATCAATGACACAAAATCACTTATTGGATGCACCAGATTGGTTAAAAACCCTAATTGGACGAGAATAAGCCTAGGGAGGACGAAAATGGCCTAAATGTTCAACCAATGACACCAAATCACTTATTGGATGCACAAGATTGGTTAAAAACCCTAATTGAACGAGAATAAGCCTAGGAAGGACGAAAATGACCTAAATGTTCAACCAATGACACAAAATCACTTATTGGATGCACAAGATTGGTTAAAAACCCTAATTGGACGAGAATAAGCCTAGGGAGGACGAAAATGACCTAAATGTTCAACCAATGACACAAATGTACTTATATGTTGCACAAGATTGGTTAAAAACCCTAATTGGACGAGAATAAGCCTTGGGAGGACGAAAATGACCTAAATGTTCAACCAATGACACAAAATCACTTATTGGATGCACAAGATTGGTTAAAAACCCTAATTGGACGAGAATAAGCCTAGGGAGGACGAAAATGACCTAAATGTTCAACCAATGACACAAATGTACTTATGGGATGCACAAGATTGGTTTAAAACCCTAATTGGACGAGAATAAGCCTAGGGAGGATGAAAATGACCTAAATGTTCAACCAACGACACAAAATCACTTATTGGATGCACAAGATTGGTTAAAAACCCTAATTGGACGAGAATAAGCCTAGGGAGGACGAAAATGACCTAAATGTTCAACCAATGACACAAAATCACTTATTGGATGCACAAGATTGGTTAAAAACCCTAATTGGACGAGAATAATCCTAGGGAGGACGAAAATGACCTAAATGTTCAACCAATGACACAATTGTACTTATTGGATGCACAAGATTGGTTAAAAACCCTAATTGGACGAGAATAAGCCTAGGGAGGACGAAAATGACCTAAATGTTCAACCAATGACACAAAATCACTTAGTGGATGCACAAGATTGGTTAAAAACCCTAATTGGACGAGAATAAGCCTAGGGAGGACGAACATGACCTAAATGTTCAACCAATGACACAAAATCACTTATTTGATGCACAAGATTTGTTAAAAACCCTAATTGGACGAGAATAATCCTTGGGAGGACGAAAATGACCTAAATGTTCAACCAATGACACAAAATAAATTATTGGATGCACAAGATTGGTTAAAAACCCTAATTGGACGAGAATAAGCCTTGGGAGGACGAAAATGACCTAAATGTTCAACCAATGACACAAAATCACTTATTGGATGCACAAGATTGGTTAAAAACCCTAATTGGACGAGAATAAGCCTAGGGAGGACGAAAATGACCTAAATGTTCAACCAATGACACAAAATCACGTATTGGATGCACAAGATTGGTTAAAAATCGTAATTGGACGAGAATAAGCCTTGGGAGGACGAAAATGACCTAAATATTCAACCAAAGACACAAATGTACTTATTGGATGCACAAAACCCTAATTGGACGAGAATAAGCCTTGGGAGGACGAAAATGACCTAAATGTTCAACCAATGACACAAATGTACTTATTGGATGCACAAGATTGGTTAAAAACCCTAATTGGACGAGAATAAGCCTTGGGAGGACGAAAATGACCTAAATGTTCAACCAATGACACAAATCCACTTATTGGATGCACAAGATTGGTTAAAAACCCTAATTGGACGAGAATAAGCCTTGGGAGGACGAAAATGACCTAAATGTTCAACCAATGACACAAAATCACTTATTGGATGCACAAGATTGGTTAAAAACCCTAATTGGACGAGAATAAGCCTAGGGAGGACGAAAATGACCTAAATGTTCAACCAATGACACAAATGTACTTATTGGATGCACATGATTGGTTAAAAACCCTAATTGGACGAGAATAAGCCTAGAGTGGACGAAAATGACCTAAATGTTCAACCAATTACACAAAATCAATTATTGGATGCACAAGATTTGTTAAAAACCCTAATTGGACAAGAATAAGCCTTGGGAGGACGAAAATGACCTAAATGTTCAACCAATGATACAAAATCACTTATTGGATGCACAAGATTGGTTAAAAACCCTAATTGGACGAGAATAAGCCTTGGGAGGACGAAAATGACCTAAATGTTCAACCAATGACACAAAATCACTTATTGAATGCACAAGATTGGTTAAAAACCCTAATTGGACGAGAATATGCCTTGGGAGGACGAAAATGACCTAAATGTTCAACCAATGACACAAAATCACTTATTGGATGCACAAGATTGGTTAAAAACCCTAATTGGACGAGAATAAGCCTAGGGAGGACGAAAATGACCTAAATGTTCAACCAATGACACAAATGTACTTATTGGATGCACAAGATTGGTTAAAAACCCTAAATGGACGAAAATGACCTAAATGTTCAACCAATGACACAAAATCACTTATTGGATGCACAAGATTGGTTAAAAACCCTAATTGGACGAGAATAAGCCTTGGGAGGACGAAAATGACCTAAATGTTCAACCAATGACACAAAACCACTTATTGGATGCAAAAGATTGCTTAAAAACCCTAATTGGACGAGAATAAGCCTCGGGAGGACGAAAATGACCTAAATGTTCAACCAATGACACAAATGTACTTATTGGATGCACAAGATTGGTTAAAAACCCTAATTGGACGAGAATAAGCCTAGGGAGGACAAAAATGACCTAAATGTTCAACCAATGACACAAAATCACTTATTGGATGCACAAGATTGGTTAAAAACCATAATTGGAAGAGAATAAGCCTTGGGAGGACGAAAATGACCTAAATGTTCAACCAATGTCACAAAATCACTTATTGGATGCACAAGATTGGTTAAAAACCCTAATTGGACGAGAATAAGCATTGGGAGGACGAAAATGACCTAAATGTTCAACCAATGACACAAATGTACTTATTGGATGCACAAGATTGGTTAAAAACCCTAATTGGGCGGGAATAAGCCTTCGAATGACGAAAATGACCTAAATGTTCAACCAATGACACAAATGTACTTATTGGATGCACAAGATTGGTTAAAAACCCTAATTGGACGAGAATAAGCCTTGGGAGGACGAAAATGACCTAAATGTTCAACCAATGACACAAATGTACTTATTGGATGCACAAGATTGGTTAGAAACCCTAATTTGGACGAGAATCAGCCTTGGGAGGACGAAAATGACCTAAATGTTCAACCAATGACACAAATGTAGTTATTGGATGCACAAGATTGGATAAAAACCCTAATTGGATGAGAATAAGCCTTGGGAGGACGAAAATGACCTAAATGTTCAACCAATGACACAAATGTACTTATTGGATGCACAAGATTGGTTAAAAACCCTAATTGGACGAGAATAAGCCTTGGGAGGACGAAAATGACCTAAATGTTCTACCAATGACACAAAATCACTTAATGGATGAACAAGATTGGTTAAAAACCCTAATTGGACGAGAATAAGCCTTGGGAGGACGAAAATGACCTAAATGTTCAACCAATGACACAAATGTACTTATTGGATGCACAAGATTGGTTAAAAACCCTAATTGGACGAGAATAAGCCTTGGGAGGACGAAAATGACCTAAATGTTCAACCAACGACACAAAATCACTTATTGGATGCACAAGATTGGTTAAAAACCCTAATTGGACAAGAATAAGCCTTGGGAGGACGAAAATGACATAAATGTTCAACCAATGACACAAATGTACTTATTGGATGCACAAGATTGGTTAAAAACCCTAATTGGACGAGAATAAGCCTTGGGAGGACGAAAATGACAAAAATGTTCAACCAATGACACAAAATCACTTATTGGATGCACAAGATTGGTTAAAAACCCTAATTGGACGAGAATAAGCCTTGGGAGGACAAAATGACCTAAATGTTCAACCAATGACACAAATGTACTTATTGGATGCACAAGATTGGTTAAAAACCATAATTGGACGAGATTAAGCCTTGGGAGGAAGAAAATGACCTAAATGTTCAACCAATGACACAAAATCACTTATTGGATGCACAAGATTGGTTAAAAACCCTAATTGGACGAGAATAAGCCTAGGGAGGACGAAAATGACCTAAATGTTCAACCAATGACACAAATGTACTTATTGGATGCACAAGATTGGTTAAAAACCCTAATTGGACGAGAATAAGCCTTAGGAGGACGAAAATGACCTAAATATTCAAACAATGACACAAATGTACTTATTGGATGCAAAAGATTGGTTAAAAACCCTAATTGGACGAGAATAAGCCTTGGGAGGACGAAAATGACCTAAATGTTCAACCAATGACACAAATGTACTTATTGGATGCACAAGATTGGTTAAAAACCCTAATTGGACGAGAATAAGCCTTGGGAGGACGAAAATGACCTAAATGTTCAACCAACGACACAAATGTACTTATTCAATGCACAAGATTGGTTAAAAACCCTAATTGGACGAGAATAAGCCTTGGGAGGACAAAAATGACCTAAATGTTCAACCAACGACACAAAATCACTTATTGGATGCACGAGATTAATTAAAAACCCTAATTGGACGAGAATAAGCCTTGGGAGGACGAAAATGACCTAAATGTTCAACCAATGACACAAATGTACTTATTGGATGCACAAGATTGGTTAAAAACCCTAATTGGACGAGAATAAGCCTTGGGAGGACGAAAATGACCTAAATGTTCAACCAATGGCACAAAATCACTTAATGGATGCACAAGATTGGTTAAAAACCCTAATTGGACGAGAATAAGCCTTGGGAGGACGAAAATGACCTAAATGTTCAACCAATGACACAAATGTACTTATTGGATGCACAAGATTGGTTAAAAACCCTAATTGGACGAGAATAAGCCTTGGGAGGACGAAAATGACCTAAATGTTCAACCAATGACACAAATGTAATTATTGGATGCACAAGATTGGTTAAAAACCCTAATTGGACGAGAGTAAGCCTTGGGAGGACGAAAATGACCTAAATGTTCAACCAATGACAAAAATGTACTTATTGGATGCACAAGATTGGTTAAAAACCCTAATTGGACGAGAAAAAGCCTTGGGAGGACGAAAATGACCTAAATGTCCAACCAATGACACAAATGTACTTATTGGATGCACAAGATTGGTTAAAAACCCTAATTGGACGAGAATAAGCCTTGGGAGGACGAAAATGACCTAAATGTTCAACCAATGACACAAATGTACTTATTGGATGCACAAGATTGGTTAAAAACCCTAATTGGACGAGAATAAGCCTTGGGAGAATGAAAATGACCTAAATGTTTAACCAAAGACACAAATGTACTTATTCGATGCACAAGAATAGTTAAAAACCCTAATTGGACGAGAATAAGCCTTGGGAGGACGAAAATGACCTAAATGTTCAACGAATGACACAAATGTACTTATTGGATGCACAAGATTGGTTAAAAACCCTAATTGGACGAGAATAAGCCTTGGGAGGACGAAAATGACCTAAATGTTCAACCAATGACACAAATGTACTTATTGGATGCACAAGAATTGTTAAAAACCCTAATTGGACAAGAATAAGCCTTGGGAGGACGAAAATGACCTAAATGTTCAACCAATGACACAAATGTACTTATTGGATGCACAAGATTGGTTAAAAACCCTAATTGGACGAGAATAAGCCTTGGGAGGACGAAAATGACCTAAATGTTCAACCAATGACACAAATGTACTTATTGGATGCACAAGATTGGTTAAAAACCCTAATTGGACGAGAATAAGCCTTGGGAGGACGAAAATGACCTAAATGTTCAAACTATGGCACAAAATACTTTTTTGGATGCACAAGATTGGTTAAAAACCCTAATTGGACGAGAATAAGCCTTGGGAGGACGAAAATGACCTAAATGTTCAACCAATGACACAAAATCACTTATTGGATGCACAAGATTGGTTAAAAACCCTAATTGGACCAGAAAAAGCCTTGGGAGGACGAAAATGACCTAAATGTTCAACCAATGACACAAATGTACTTATTGGATGCAGCAGATTTGTTAAAAACCCTAATTGGACGAGAATAAGCCTTGGGAGGACGAAAATGACCTAAATGTTCAACCAATGACACAAAATCACTTATTGGATGCACAAGATTGGTTAAAAACCCTAATTGGACGAGAATAAGCCTAGGGAGGACGAAAATGACCTAAATGTTCAACCAATGACACAAATGTACTTATTGGATGCACAAGATTGGTTAAAAACCCTAATTGTAAGCGAATAAGACTTGGGAGGACAAAAATTACCGAAATTTTCAATCAATGACACAAAATCACTTATTGGATGCACCAGATTGGTTAAAAACCCTAATTGGACGAGAATAAGCCTAGGGAGGACGAAAATGGCCTAAATGTTCAACCAATGACACCAAATCACTTATTGGATGCACAAGATTGGTTAAAAACCCTAATTGAACGAGAATAAGCCTAGGAAGGACGAAAATGACCTAAATGTTCAACCAATGACACAAAATCACTTATTGGATGCACAAGATTGGTTAAAAACCCTAATTGGACGAGAATAAGCCTAGGGAGGACGAAAATGACCTAAATGTTCAACCAATGACACAAATGTACTTATATGTTGCACAAGATTGGTTAAAAACCCTAATTGGACGAGAATAAGCCTTGGGAGGACGAAAATGACCTAAATGTTCAACCAATGACACAAAATCACTTATTGGATGCACAAGATTGGTTAAAAACCCTAATTGGACGAGAATAAGCCTAGGGAGGACGAAAATGACCTAAATGTTCAACCAATGACAAAAATGTACTTATTGGATGCACAACATTGGTTAAAAACCCTAATTGGACGAGAATAAGCCTAGTGAGGAAGAAAATGACCTAAATGTTCAACCAATGACACAAATGTACTTATTGGATGCACAAGATTGGTTAAAAACCATAATTGGACGGGAATAAGTCTAGGGAGGACGAAAATGACCTAAATGTTCAACCAATGACACAAAATCACTTATTGGATGCACAAGATTCGTTAAAAATACTAATTGGACGAGAATAAGCCTTAAGAGGACGAAAATGACCTAAATGTTCAACCAATGACACAAAATCACTTATTGGATGCACAAGATTGGTTAAAAACCCAAATTGGACAAGAATAAGCCTTGGGAGGACGAAAATGACCTAAATGGTTAACCAATGACACAAATGTAATAATTGGATGCACAAGATTGGTTAAAAACCCTAACTAGACGAGAATAAGCCTTAAGAGGACGAAAATGACCTAAATGTTCAACTAATGACACAAATTTACTTATTGGATGCACAAGATTGGTTAAAAACCCTAATTGGACGAGAATAAGCGTAAGGAGGACAAAAATGACCTAAATGTTCAACCAATGACACAAAATAACTTGTTGGATGCACAAGATTGGTTAAAAACCATATTGGAAGAGAATAAGCCTTGGGAGGACGAAAATGACCTAAATGTTCAACCAATGACACAAAATCACTTATTGGATGCACAAGATTGGTTAAAAACCCTAATTGGAAGAGAATAAGCCTTGGGAGGACGAAAATGACCTAAATGTTCAACCAATGACACAAAATCACTTATTGGATGCACAAGATTGGTTAAAAACCCTAATTGGGCGGGAATAAGCCTTCGAATGACGAAAATGACCTAAATGTTTAACCAATGACACAAATGTACTTATTGGATGCACAAGATTAGTTAAAAACCCTAATTGGACGAGAATAAGCCTAGGGAGGACGAAAATGACCTAAATGTTCAACCAATGACATAAACGTACTTATTGGATGCACAAGATTAGTTAAAAACCCTAATTGG
>JBBPBP010000647.1:8483-40440 GCA_037974735.1 Cicer chorassanicum
AGAATAAGCCTAGGGAGGACGAAAATGACCTATATGTTCAACCAATGACACAAATGTACTTATTGGATGCACAACATTGGTTAAAAACCCTAATTGGACGAGAATAAGCCTAGGGAGGACGAAAATGACCTAAATGTCCAAACAATGTCACAAAATCACTAATTGGATGCACAAGATTGGTTAAAAACCCTAATTGGACGAGAATAAGCATTGGGAGGACGAAAATGACCTAAATGTTCATTCAATGACACAAATGTACTTATTGGATGCACAAGATTGGTTAAAAACCCTAATTGGGTGGGAATAAGCCTTCGAATGACGAAAATGACCTAAATGTTCAACCAATGACACAAATGTACTTATTGGATGCACAAGATTGGTTAAAAACCCTAATTGGACGAGAATAAGCCTAGGGAGGACGAAAATGACCTGAATGTTCAACCAATGACATAAACGTACTTATTGGATGCACAAGATTAGTTAAAAACCCTAATTGGGCGAGAATAAGCCTTGGGAGGACGAAAATGACCTAAATGTTCTACCAATGACACAAAATCACTTATTGGATGCACTAGATTGGTTAAAAACCCTTATTGGACGAGAATAAGCCTTGGGAGGACGAAAATGACCTAAATGTTCAACCAATGACAAAAAATCACTTATTGGATGCACAAGATTGGTTAAAAACCCTAATTGGACGAGAATAAGCATTGGGAGGACGAAAATGACCTAAATGGTTAACCAATGACAAAAATGTACTAATTGGATGCACAACATTGGTTAAAAACCCTAACTGGACGAGAATAAGCCTTAAGAGGACGAAAATAACCTAAATGTTCAACTAATGACACAAATTTACTTATTGGATGCACAAGATTGGTTAAAAACCCTAATTGGACGAGAATAAGCCTAGGGAGGACAAAAATGACCTAAATGTTCAACCAATGACACAAAATAACTTATTGGATGCACAAGATTGGTTAAAAACCCTAATTGGAAGAGAATAAGCCTTGAGAGGACGAAAATGACCTAAATGTTCAACCAATGACACAAAATCAGTTATTGGATGCACAAGATTGGTTAAAAACCCTAATTGGACGAGAATAAGCCTTGGGAGGACGAAAATGACCTAAATGTTCAACCAATGACACAAATGTACTTATTGGATGCACAAGATTCGTTAAAAACCCTAATTGGACTAGAATAAGCCTAGGGAGGACGAAAATGACCTAAATGTTCAACCAATGACATAAACGTACTTATTGGATGCACAAGATTAGTTAAAAACCCTAATTGGGCGAGAATAAGCCTTGGGAGGACGAAAATGACCTAAATGTTCAACCAATGACACAAAATCACTTATTGGATGCACAAGATTGGTTAAAAACCCAAATTGGACAAGAATAAGCCTTGGGAGGACGAAAATGACCTAAATGTTCAACCAATGACACAAAATCACTTATTGGATGCACAAGATTGGTTAAAAACCCTAATTGGACGAGAATAATCCTTGGTAGGACGAAAATGACCTAAATGTTCAACCAATGACACAAAATCACTTATTGGATGCACAAAATTGGTTAAAAATCCTAATTCGACGAGAATAAGCCTTGGGAGGACGAAAATGACCTAAATGTTCAACCAATGACACAAAATCACTTATTGGATGCACAAGATTGGTTAAAAACCCAAATTGGACAAGAATAAGCCTTGGGAGGACGAAAATGACCTAAATGTTCAACCAATGACACAAAATCACTTATTGGATGCACAAGATTGGTGAAAACCCCTAATTGGACGAGAATAAGCCTTGGGAGGACGAAAATGACCTAAATGTTCAACCAATGGCACAAAATCACTTATTGGATGCTCAAGATTGGTTAAAAACCCTAATTGGTTGAGAATAAGCCTTGGGATGACGAAAATGACCTAAATGTTCAACCAATGACACAAAATCACTTATTGGATGCACAAGATTGGTTAAAAACCCTAATTGAACGAGAATAAGCCTTGGGAGGACGAAAATGACCTAAATGTTCAACCAATGACACAAAATCACTTATTGGATGCACAAGATTGGTTAAAAACCCAAATTGGACAAGAATAAGCCTTGGGAGGACGAAAATGACCTAAATGTTCAACCAATGACACAAATGTACTTATTGGATGCACAAGATTGGTTAAAAACCCTAATTGGACGAGAATAAGCCTTGGGAGGACGAAAATGACCTAAATGTTCAACCAATAACACAAAATCACTTATTAGATGCACAAGATTGGTTAAAAACCCAAATTGGACAAGAATTAGCCTTGGGAGGACGAAAATGACCTAAATGTTCAACCAATGACACAAAATAACTTATTGGATGCACAAGATTGGTTAAAAACCCTAATTGGACGAGAATAAGCCTAGGGAGGACGAAAATGACCTAAATGTTCAACCAATGACATAAACGTACTTATTGGATGCACAAGATTAGTTAAAAACCCTAATTGGGCGAGAATAAGCCTTGGGAGGACGAAAATTACCTAAATGTTCAACCAATGACACAAAATCACTTATTGGATGCACTAGATTGGTTAAAAACCCTAATTGGACGAGAATAAGCCTTGGGAGGACGAAAATGACCTAAATGTTCAACCAATGACACAAAATCACTTATTGGATGCACAAGATTGGTTAAAAATCCTAATTGGAAGAGAATAAGCCTTGGGAGGACGAAAATGACCTAAATGTTCAACCAATGACACAAAATCAGTTATTGGATGCACAAGATTGGTTAAAAACCCTAATTTGACAAGAATAAGCCTTGGGAGGACGAAAATGACCTAAATGTCCAAACAATGTCACAAAATCACTAATTGGATGCACAAGATTGGTTAAAAACCCTAATTGGACGAGAATAAGCATTGGGAGGACGAAAATGACCTAAATGTTCAACCAATGACACAAATGTACTTATTGGATGCACAAGATTGGTTAAAAACCCTAATTGGGTGGGAATAAGCCTTCGAATGACGAAAATGACCTAAATGTTCAACCAATGACACAAATGTACTTATTGGATGCACAAGATTGGTTAAAAACCCTAATTGGACGAGAATAAGCCTAGGGAGGACGAAAATGACCTGAATGTTCAACCAATGACATAAACGTACTTATTGGATGCACAAGATTAGTTAAAAACCCTAATTGGGCGAGAATAAGCCTTGGGAGGACGAAAATGACCTAAATGTTCTACCAATGACACAAAATCACTTATTGGATGCACTAGATTGGTTAAAAACCCTTATTGGACGAGAATAAGCCTTGGGAGGACGAAAATGACCTAAATGTTCAACCAATGACAAAAAATCACTTATTGGATGCACAAGATTGGTTAAAAACCCTAATTGGACGAGAATAAGCATTGGGAGGACGAAAATGACCTAAATGGTTAACCAATGACACAAATGTACTAATTGGATGCACAAGATTGGTTAAAAACCCTAACTGGACGAGAATAAGGCTTAAGAGGACGAAAATGACCTAAATGTTCAACTAATGACACAAATTTACTTATTGGATGCACAAGATTGGTTAAAAACCCTAATTGGACGAGAATAAGCCTAGGGATGACAAAAATGACCTAAATGTTCAACCAATGACACAAAATAACTTATTGGATGCACAAGATTGGATAAAAACCCTAATTGGAAGAGAATAAGCCTTGGGAGGACGAAAATGACCTAAATGTTCAACCAATGACACAAAATCAGTTATTGGATGCACAAGATTGGTTAAAAACCCTAATTGGACGAGAATAAGCCTTGGGAGGACGAAAATGACCTAAATGTTCAACCAATGACACAAATTTACTTATTGGATGCACAAGATTGGTTAAAAACCCTAATTGGACGAGAATAAGCCTTGGGAGGACGAAAATGAGCTAAATGTTCAACCAATGACACAAAATCACTTATTGGAAGCACAAGATTGGTTAAAAACCCTAATTGGACGAGAATAAGCGTTGGGAGGACGAAAATGACCTAAATGTTCAACCAATGACACAAATGTACTCATTGGATGCACAAGATTGGTTAAAAACCCTAATTGGACGAGAATAAGCCTAGGGAGGACGAAATTGACCTAAATGTTCAACCAATGACACACATGTACTTATTGGATGCACAAGATTGGTTAAAAACCCTAATTGGACGAGAATAAGCCTTGGGAGGACGAAAATGACCTAAATGTTCAACCAATGACACAAATTTACTTATTGGATGCACAAGATTGGTTAAAAACCCTAATTGGACGAGAATAAGCCTTGGGAGGACGAAAATGACCTAAATGTTCAACCAATGACACAAATGTAATTATTGGATGCACAAGATTGGTTAAAAACCCTAATTGGACGAGAATAAGCCTTGGGAGGACGAAAATGACCTAAATGTTCAACCAACGACACAAAATCACTTATTGGATGCACAAGATTGGTTAAAAACCCTAATTGGACGAGAATAAGCCTTGGGAGGACGAAAATGACCTAAATGTTCAACCCATGACACAAATGTACTTATTGGATGCACAAGATTGGTTAAAACCCCTAATTGGACGAGAATAAGCCTTGGGAGGACGAAAATGACCTAAATGTTCAACCAATGACACAAATGTACTTATTGGATGCACAAGATTGGTTAAAAACCCTAATTGGACGAGAATAAGCCGTGGGAGGACGAAAATGACCTAAATGTTCAACCAATGACACAAATTTACTTATTGGATGCACAAGATAGGTTAAAAACCCTAATTGGACGAGAATAAGCCTTGGGAGGACGAAAGTGACCTAAATGTTCAACCAATGACACAAATGTACTTATTGGATGTACAAGATTGGTTAAAAACCTTTATTGGACGAGAATAAGCCTAGGCAGGACAAAAATGACCTAAATGTTCAACCAATGACACAAATTTACTTATTGGATGCACAAGATTGGTTAAAAACCCTAATTGGACGAGAATAAGCCTTGGGAGGACGAAAATGACCTAAATGTTCAACCAATGACACAAATGTACTTATTGGATTCACAAGATTGGTTAAAAACCCTAATTGGACGAGAATAAGCCTTGGGAGGACGAAAATGACCTAAATGTTCAACCAATGAAACAAATGTACTTATTGGATGCACAAGATTGGTTAAAAACCCTAATTGGACGAGAATAAGCCTTGGGAGGACGAAAATGACCTAAATGTTCAACCAACGACCCAAAATCACTTATTGGATGCACAAGATTGGTTAAAAACCCTAATTGGACGAGAATAAGCCTTGGGAGGACGAAAATGACCTAAATGTTCAACCAATGACACAAAATCACTTATTGGATGCACAAGATTGGTTAAAAACCCTAATTGGACGAGAATAAGACTTGGGAGGACGAAAATGACCTAAATGTTCAACCAATGACACAAAATCACTTATTGGTTGCACAAGATTGGTTAAAAACCCTAATTGGACGAGAATAAGCCTAGGGAGGACGAAAATGACCTAAATGTTCAACCAATGACACAAATGTACTTATTGGATGCACAAGATTGGTTAAAAACCCTAATTGGACGAGAATAAGCCTTAAGAGGACGAAAATGACCTAAATGTTTAACTAATGACACAAATGTACTTATTGGATGCACAAGATTGGTTAAAAACCCTAATTGGACGAGAATAAGCCTTGGGAGGACGAAAATGACCTAAATGTTCAACCAATTACACAAAATCAGTTATTGGATGCACAAGATTGGTTAAAAACCCTTATTTGACGAGAATAAGCCTTGGGAGGACGAAAATGACCTAAATGTTCAGCCAATGACACAAAATCACTTATTGGATGCACAAGATTGGTTAAAAACCCTAATTGGACGAGAATAAGCCTTTGGAGGATGAAAATGACCTAAATGTTCAACCAATGACACAAATGTACTTATTGGATGCACAAGATTGGTTAAAAACCCTAATTGGGCGGGAATAAGCCTTCGAATGACGAAAATGACCTAAATGTTCAACCAATGACACAAATGTACTTATTGGATGCACAAGATTGGTTAAAAACCCTAATTGGACGAGAATAAGCCTTGGGAGGACGAAAATGACCTAAATGTTCAACCAATGACATAAACGTACTTATTGGATGCACAAGATTAGTTAAAAACCCTAATTGGGCGAGAATAAGCCTTGGGAGGACGAAAATGACCTAAATGTTCAACCAATGACATAAACGTACTTATTGGATGCACAAGATTAGTTAAAAACCCTAATTGGACGAGAATAAGTCTTGGGAGGACGAAAATGACCTAAATGTTCAACCAATGACAAAAAATCACTTATTGGATGCACAAGATTGGTTAAAAACCCTAATTGGACGAGAATAAGCATTGGGAGGACGAAAATGACCTAAATGGTTAACCAATGACACAAATGTACTAATTGGATGCTTAAGATTGGTTAAAAACCCTAACTGGACGAGAATAAGCCTTTAGAGGACGAAAATGACCTAAATGTTCAACTAATGACACAAATTTACTTATTGGATGCACAAGATTGGTTAAAAACCCTAATTGGACGAGAATAAGCCTAGGGAGGACAAAAATGACCTAAATGTTCAACCAATGACACAAAATAACTTATTGGATGCACAAGATTGGTTAAAAACCCTAATTGGAAGAGAATAAGCCTTCGGAGGACGAAAATGACCTAAATGTTCAACCAATGACACAAGATCAGTTATTGGATGCACAAGATTGGTTAAAAACCCTAATTGGACGAGAATAAGCCTTGGGAGGACGAAAATGACCTAAATGTTCAACCAATGACACAAAATCAGTTATTGGATGCACAAGATTGGTTAAAAACCCTAATTGGACGAGAATAAGCCTTGGGAGGACGAAAATGACCTAAATGTTCAACCAATGACACAAAATCACTTATTGGATGCTCAAGATTGGTTAAGAACCCTAATTGGACGAGAATAAACCTTGGGAGGACGAAAATGACCTAAATGTTCAACCAATGACGCAAAATCACTTATTGGATGCACAAGATTGGTTAAAAACCCAAATTGGACGAGAATAAGCCTTGGGAGGACGAAAATGACCTAAATGTTCAACCAATGACACATAATAAGTTATTGGATGCACAAGATTGGTTAAAACCCCTAATTGGACGAGAGTAAGCCTTAGGAGGACGAAAATGACTGAAATGTACAACCAATGACACAAATGTACTTATTGGATGCACAAGATTGGTTAAAAACCCTAATTGGACGAGAATAAGCCTTGGGAGGACGAAAATGACCTAAATGTTCAACCAATGACACAAAATCAGTTATTGGATGCACAAGATTGGTTAAAAACCCTAATTGGACGAGAATAAGCCTTGGGAGGACGAAAATGACCTAAATGTTCAACCAATGACACAAAATAACTTATTGGATGCACAAGATTGGGTAAAAACCCTAATTGGAAGAGAATAAGCCTTGGGAGGACGATAATGACCTAAATGTTCAACCAATGACACAAAATCAGTTATTGGATGCACAAGATTGGTTAAAAACCCTAATTGGACGAGAATAAGCCTTGGGAGGACGAAAATGACCTAAATGTTCAACCAATGACACAAATGTACTTATTGGATGCACAAGACTGGTTAAAAACCCTAATTGGACGAGAATAAGCCTTGGGAGGACGAAAATGACCTAAATGTTCAACCAATGACACAAATGTACTAATTGGATGCACAAGATTGGTTAAAAACCCTAATTGGACGAGAATAAGCCTTAAGAGGACGAAAATGACCTAAATGTTTAACTAATGACACAAATGTACGTATTGGATGCACAAGATTGGTTAAAAACCCTCATTGGAAGAGAATAAGCCTTGGGAGGACGAAAATGACCTAAATGTTCAACCAATGACACAAAATCAGTTATTGGATGCACAAGATTGGTTAAAAACCCTAATTGGATGAGAATAAGCCTTGGGAGGAGGAAAATGACCTAAATGTTCAACCAATGACACAAAATCACTTATTGGATGCACAAGATTGGTTAAAAACCCAAATTGGACAAGAATTAGCCTTGGGAGGACGAAAATGACCTAAATGTTCAACCAATGACACAAAATCACTTATTGGATGCACAAGATTGGTTAAAAACCCTAATTGGACGAGAATAAGCCTAGGGAGGACGAAAATGACCTAAATGTTCAACCAATGACATAAACGTACTTATTGGATGCACAAGATTATTTAAAAACCCTAATTGGGCGAGAATAAGCCTTGGGAGGACGAAAATGACCTAAATGTTCAACCAATGACACAAAATCACTTATTGGATGCACTAGATTGGTTAAAAACCCTAATTGGACGAGAATAAGCCTTGGGAGGACGAAAATGACCTAAATGTTCAACCAATGACAAAAAATCACTTATTGGATGCACTAGATTGGTTAAAAACCCTAATTGGACGAGAATAAGCCTTGGGAGGACAAAAATGACCTAAATGGTTAACCAATGACACAAATGTACTAATTGGATGCACAAGATTGGTTAAAAACCCTAATTGGACGAGAATAAGCCTTAAGAGGACAAAAATGACCTAAATGTTCAACTAATGACACAAATGTACTTATTGGATGCATAAGATTGGTTAAAAACCCTAATTGGACATGAATAAGCCTAGGGAGGACAAAAATGACCTAAATGTTCAACCAATGACACAAAATAGCATATTGGATGCACAAGATTGGTTAAAAACCCTAATTGGAAGAGAATAAGCCTTGGGAGGACGACAATGACCTAAATGTTCAACCAATGACACAAAATCAGTTATTGGATGCACAAGATTGGTTAAAAACCCTAATTGGACGAGAATAAGCCTTGGGAGGACAAAAATGACCTAAATGGTTAACCAATGACACAAATGTACTAATTGGATGCACAAGATTGGTTAAAAACCCTAATTGGACGAGAATAAGCCTTAAGAGGACAAAAATGACCTAAATGTTCAACTAATGACACAAATGTACTTATTGGATGCATAAGATTGGTTAAAAACCCTAATTGGACGAGAATAAGCCTAGGGAGGACAAAAATGACCTAAATGTTCAACCAATGACACAAAATAACATATTGGATGCACAAGATTGGTTAAAAACCCTAATTGGAAGAGAATAAGCCTTGGGAGGACGATAATGACCTAAATGTTCAACCAATGACACAAAATCAGTTATTGGATGCACAAGATTGGTTAAAAACCCTAATTGGACGAGAATAAGCCTTGGGAGGACGAAAATGACCTAAATGTTCAACCAATGACACAAATGTACTTATTGGATGCACAAGATTGGTTAAAAACCCTAATTGGACGAGAATAAGCCTTGGGAGGACGAAAATGACCTAAATGTTCAACCAATGACACAAATGTAGTAATTGGATGCACAAGATTGGTTAAAAACCCTAATTGGACGAGAATAATCCTTAAGAGGACGAAAACGACCTAAATGTTTAACTAATGACACAAATGTACTTATTGGATGCACAAGATTGGTTAAAAACCCTAATTGGACGAGAATAAGCCTAGGGAGGAAAAAAATGACCTAAATGTTCAACCAATGACACAAAATCACTTATTGGATGCACAAGATTGGTTAAAAACCCTAATTGGAAGAGAATAAGCCTTGGGAGGACGAAAATGACCTAAATGTTCAACCAATGACACAAAATAAGTTATTGGATGCACAAGATTGGTTAAAAACCCTAATTGGACGAGAATAAGCCTTGGGAGGACGAAAATGACCTAAATGTTCAACCAATGACACAAATGTACTTATTGGATGCACAAGATTGGTTAAAAACCCTAATTGGACGAGAATAAGCCTTGGGAGGACGAAAATGACCTAAATGTTCAACCTATGACACAAATTTACTTATTGGATGCAAAAGATTGGTTAAAAACCCTAATTGGACGAGAATAAGCCTAGGGAGGATGAAAATGACCTAAATGTTCAACCAATGACACAAAATCACTTATTGGATGCACAAGATTGGTTAAAAACCCTAATTGGACGAGAATAAGCCTTGGGAGGACGAAAATGACCTAAATGTTCAACCAATGACACAAATGTACTTATTGGATGCACAAGATTGGTTAAAAACCCTAATTGGACGAGAATAAGCCTTGGGAGGACGAAAATGACCTAAATGTTCAACCAATGACACAAAATAACTTATTCGATGCACAAGATTGGTTAAAAACCCTAATTGGACGAGAATAAGCCTAGGGAGGACGAAAATGACCTAAATGTTCAACCAATGACACAAATGTACTTATTGGATGCACAAGATTGGTTAAAAATCCTAATTGGACAAAATAAGGCTTGGTAGGACGAAAATGACCTAAATGTTAAACCAATGACACAAATGTACTTATTGGATGCACAAGATTGGTTAAAAACCCTAATTGGACGAGAATAAGCCTAGGGAGGACGAAAATGACCTAAATGTTCAACCAACGACACAAAATCACTTATTGGATGCACAAGATTGGTTAAAAACCCTAGTTGGATGAGAATAAGCCTTGGGAGGACGAAAATGACCTAAATGTTCAACCAATGACACAAATGTACTTATTGGATGCACAAGATTGGTTAAAAACCCTAATTGGACGAGAATAAGCCTTGGGAGGACGAAAATGACCTAAATGTTCAACCAATGACAGAAAATCACTTATTGGATTCACAAGATTGGTTAAAAACCCTAATTGGACGAGAATAAGCCTTGGGAGGACGAAAATGACCTAAATGTTCAACCAATGACACAAATGTACTTATTGGATGCACAAGATTGGTTAAAAACCCTAATTGGACGAGAATAAGCCTTGGGAGGACGAAAATGACCTAAATGTTCAACCAATGACACAAATGTACTTATTGGATGCACAAGATTGGTTAAAAACCCTAATTGGACGAGAATAAGCCTTGGGAGGACGAAAATGACCTAAATGTTCAACCAACAACACAAAAGCACTTATTGGATGCACAAGATTGGTTAAAAACCCTAATTGGACGAGAATAAGCCTTGGGAGGACGAAAATGACCTAAATGTTCAACCAATGACACAAATGTACTTATTGGATGCACAAGATTGGTTAAAAACCCTAATTGGACGAGAATAAGCCTTGGGAGGACGAAAATGACCTAAATGTTCAACCAACGACACAAAATCACTTAATGGATGCACAAGATTGGTTAAAAACCCTAATTGGACGAGAATAAGCCTTGGGAGGACGAAAATGACCTAAATGTTCAACCAATGACACAAATGTACTTATTGGATGCACAAGATTGGTTAAAAACTCTAATTGGACGAGAATAAGCCTTGGGAGGACGAAAATGACCTAAATGTTCAACCAATGACACAAATGTACTTATTGGATGTACAAGATTGGTTAAAAACCCTAATTGGTCGAGAATAAGCCTTGGGAGGACGAAAATGACCTAAATGTTCAACCAATGACACAAATGTACTTATTGGATGCACAAGATTGGTTAAAAACCCTAATTGGACGAGAATAAGCCTTAAGAGGACGAAAATGCCCTAAATGTTCAACCAATGACACAAAATCACTTATTGGATGCACAAGATTGGTTTAAAACACTAATTAAACGAGAATAAGCCTTCAGAGGACGAAAATGACCTAAATGTTCAACCAATGACACAAATGTACTTATTGGATGCACAAGATTGGTTAAAAACTCTAATTGGACGAGAATAAGCCTTGGGAGGACGAAAATGACCTAAATGTTCAACCAATGACACAAATGTACTTATTGGATGCACAAGATTGGTTAAAAACCCTAATTGGACGAGAATTAGCCTTGGGAGGACGAAAATGACCTAAATGTTCAACCAATCACACAAACGTACTTATTGGATGCACAAGATTGGTTAAAAACCCTAATTGGACGAGAATAAGCCTTGGGAGGACGAAAATGACCTAAATGATCAACCCATCACACAAATGTACTTATTGGATGCACAAGATTGATTAAAAACCCTAATTGGACGAGAATAAGCCTTGGGAGGACGAAAATGACCTAAATGTTCAACCAATGACACAAATGTACTTATTGGATGCACAAGATTGGTTAAAAACCCTAATTGGACGAGAATAAGCCTTGGGAGGACGAAAATGACCTAAATGTTCAACCAATGACACAATGTACTTATTGGATGCACAAGATTGGTTAAAAACCCTAATTGGACGAGAATAAGCCTTGGGAGGACGAAAATGACCTAAATGTTCAACCAATGACACAAATGTACTTATTGGATGCACAAGATTGGTTAAAAACCCTAATTGGACGAGAATAAGCCTTGGGAGGACGAAAATGACCTAAATGTTCATCCAACATCAAAAAATCACTTATTGGTTGCACAAGATTGGTTAAAAACCCTAATTGGACGAGAATAAGCCTTGGGAGGACGAAAATGACCTAAATGTTCAACCAATGACACAAATGTACTTATTGGATGCACAAGATTGGTTAAAAACCCTAATTGGACGAGAATAAGCCTTGGGAGGACGAAAATGACCTAAAGGTTCAACCAATGACACAAATGTACTTATTGGATGCACAAGATTGGTTAAAAACCCTAATTGGACGAGAATAAGCCTTGGGAGGACGAAAGTGACCTAAATGTTCTACCAATGAAACAAAATCACTTATTGCATGCACAAGATTGGTTAAAAACCCTAATTGGACGAGAATATGCCTAGGGAGGACGAAAATGACCTAAATGTTCAACCAATGACACAAATGCACTTATTGGATGCACAAGATTGGTTAAAAACCCTAATTGGACGAGAATAAGCCTTGGGAGGACGAAAATGACCTAAATGTTCAACCAATGACACAAAATCACTTATTGAATGCACAAGATTGGTTAAAAACCCTAATTGGACGAGAATAAGCCATGGGAGATCGAAAATGACCTAAATGTTCAACCAATGACACAAAAGCACTTATTGGATGCACAGGATTGGTTGAAAACCCTAATTGGACGAGAATAAGCCTTGGGAGGACGAAAATGACCTAAATGTTCAACCAATGACACAAATGTACTTATTGGATGCACAAGATTGGTTAAAAACCCTAATTGGACGAGAATAAGCCTTGGGAGGACGAAAATGACCTAAATGTTCAACCAATGACACAAATGTACTTATTGGATGCACAAGATTGGTTAAAAACCCAAGTTGGACGAGAATAAGCCTTGGGAGGACGAAAATGACCTAAATGTTCAACCAATGACACAAATGTACTTATTGGATGCACAAGATTGGTTAAAAACCCTAATTGGACGAGAATAAGCCTTGGGAGGACGAAAATGACCTAAATGTTCAACCAATGACACAAATGTACTTATTGGATGCACAAGATTGGTTAAAAACCCTAATTGGACGAGAATAAGCCTTGGGAGGACGACAATGACCTAAATGTTCAACCAACGACACAAAATCACTTATTGGATGCACAAGATTGGTTAAAAACCCTAATTGGACGAGAATAAGCCTTGGGAGGACGAAAATGACCTAAATGTTCAACCAATGACACAAAATAACTTATTGGATGCACAAGATTGGGTAAAAACCCTAATTGGAAGAGAATAAGCCTTGGGAGGACGATAATGACCTAAATGTTCAACCAATGACACAAAATCAGTTATTGGATGCACAAGATTGGTTAAAAACCCTAATTGGACGAGAATAAGCCTTGGGAGGACGAAAATGACCTAAATGTTCAACCAATGACACAAATGTACTTATTGGATGCACAAGACTGGTTAAAAACCCTAATTGGACGAGAATAAGCCTTGGGAGGACGAAAATGACCTAAATGTTCAACCAATGACACAAATGTACTAATTGGATGCACAAGATTGGTTAAAAACCCTAATTGGACGAGAATAAGCCTTAAGAGGACGAAAACGACCTAAATGTTTAACTAATGACACAAATGTACTTATTGGATGCACAAGATTGGTTAAAAACCCTAATTGGACGAGAATAAGCCTAGGGAGGAAAAAAATGACCTAAATGTTCAACCAATGACACAAAATCACTTATTGGATGCACAAGATTGGTTAAAAACCCTAATTGGGCGAGAATAAGCCTTGGGAGGACGAAAATTACCTAAATGTTCAACCAATGACACAAAATCACTTATTGGATGCACTAGATTGGTTAAAAACCCTAATTGGACGAGAATAAGCCTTTGGAGGACGAAAATGACCTAAATGTTCAACCAATGACACAAAATCACTTATTGGATGCACAAGATTGGTTAAAAATCCTAATTGGAAAAGAATAAGCCTTGGGAGGACGAAAATGACCTAAATGTTCAACCAATGACACAAAATCAGTTATTGGATGCACAAGATTGGTTAAAAACCCTAATTTGACAAGAATAAGCCTTGGGAGGACGAAAATGACCTAAATGTTCAACCAATGACACAAAATCACTTATTGGATGCACAAGATTGGTCAAAAACCCTAATTGGACGAGAATAAGCCTTTGGAGGACGAAAATGACCTAAATGTTCAACCAATGACACAAAATCACTTATTGGATGCACAAGATTGGTTAAAAACCCTAATTGGACGAGAAGAAGCCTAGGTAGGACGAAAATGACCTAAATGTTCAACCAATGACACAAATGTACTTATTGGATGCACAACATTGGTTAAAAACCCTAATTGGACGAGAATAAGCCTAGGGAGGATGAAAATGACCTAAATGTTCAACCAATGACACAAATGTACTTATTGGATGCACAAGATTGGTTAAAAACCCTAATTGGACGGGAATAAGCCTAGGAAGGACGAAAATGACCTAAATGTTCAACCAATGACACAAAATCACTTATTGGATGCACAAGATTCGTTAAAAACACTAATTGGACGAGAATAAGCCTTGGGAGGACGAAAATGACCTAAATGTTCAACCAATGACACAAAATCACTTATTGGATGCACAAGATTGGTTAAAAACCCAAATTGGACAAGAATAAGCCTTGGGAGGACGAAAATGACCTAAATGTTCAACCAATGTCACAAATGTACTTATTGGATGCACAAGATTGGTTAAAAACCCTAATTGGGCGGGAATAAGCCTTCGAATGACGAAAATGACCTAAATGTTCAACCAATGACACAAATGTACTTATTGGATGCACAAGATTGGTTAAAAACCCTAATTGGACGAGAATAAGCCTAGGGAGGACAAAAATGACCTAAATGTTCAACCAATAACATAAACGTACTTATTGGATGCACAAGATTAGTTAAAAACCCTAATTGGGCGAGAATAAGCCTTGGGAGGACGAAAATGACCTAAATGTTCAACCAATGACAAAAAATCACTTATTGGATGCACAAGATTGGTTAAAAACCCTAATTGGACGAGAATAAGAATTGGGAGGACGAAAATGACCTAAATGGTTAACCAATGACACAAATGTACTAATTGGATGCACAAGATTGGTTAAAAACCCTAACTGGACGAGAATAAGCCTTAAGAGGACGAAAATGACCTAAATGTTCAACTAATAACACAAATTTACTTATTGGATGCACAAGATTGGTTAAAAACCCTAATTGGACGAGAATAAGCCTAGGGATGACAAAAATGACCTAAATGTTCAACCAATGACACAAAATAATTTATTGGATGCACAAGATTGGATAAAAACCCTAATTGGAAGAGAATAAGCCTTGGGAGGACGAAAATGACCTAAATGTTCAACCAATGACACAAAATCAGTTATTGGATGCACAAGATTGGTTAAAAACCCTAATTGGACGAGAATAAGCCTTGGGAGGACGAAAATGACCTAAATGTTAAACCAATGACACAAATGTACTTATTGGATGCACAAGATTGGTTAAAAACCCTAATTGGACGAGAATAAGCCTTGGGAGTACGAAAATGACCTAAATGTTCAACCAATGACACAAATGTACTAATTGGTTGCACAAGATTGGCTAAAAACCCTAATTGGACGAGAATAAGCCTTAAGAGGACGAAAATGACCTAAATGTTTAACTAATGACACAAATGTACTTATTGGATGCACAAGATTGGTTAAAAACCCTAATTGGACGAGAATAAGCCTAGGGAGGACAAAAATGACCTAAATGTTCAACCAATGACACAAAATCACTTATTGGATGCACAAGATTGGTTAAAAACCCTAATTGGAAGAGAAGAAGCCTTGGGAGGACGAAAATGACCTAAATGTTCAACCAATGACACAAAATCAGTTATTGGATGCACAAGATTGGTTAAAAACCCTAATTGGACGAGAATAAGCCTTGGGAGGACGAAAATGACCTAAATGTTCAACCAATGACACAAATGTACTTATTGGATGCACAAGATTGGTTAAAAACCCTAATTTGACGAGAATAAGCCTTGGGAGGACGAAAATGACCTAAATGTTCAACTAATGACACAAATTTACTTATTGGATGCACAAGATTGGTTAAAAACCCTAATTGGACGAGAATAAGCCTAGGGAGGACAAAAATGACCTAAATGTTCAACCAATGACACAAAATAACTTATTGGATGCACAAGATTGGTTAAAAACCCTAATTGGAAGAGAATAAGCCTTGAGAGGACGAAAATGACCTAAATGTTCAACCAATGACACAAAATCAGTTATTGGATGCACAAGATTGGTTAAAAACCCTAATTGGACGAGAATAAGCCTTGGGAGGACGAAAATGACCTAAATGTTCAACCAATGACACAAATGTACTAATTGGATGCACAAGATTGGTTAAAAACCCTAATTGGACGAGAATAAGCCTTAAGAGGACAAAAATGACCTAAATGTTTAACTAATGACACAAATGTACTTATTGGATGCACAAGATTGGTTAAAAACCCTAATTGGACGAGAATAAGCCTAGGGAGGACAAAAATGACCTAAATGTTCAACCAATGACACAAAACCACTTATTGGATGCACAAGATTGGTTAAAAACCCTAATTGGAAGAGAATAAGCCTTGGGAGGATGAAAATGACCTAAATGTTCAACCAATGACACAAAATCAGTTATTGGATGCACAAGATTGGTTAAAAACCCTAATTGGACGAGAATAAGCCTTGGGAGGACGAAAATGACCTAAATGTTCAACCAATGACACAAATGTACTTATTGGATGCACAAGATTGGTTAAAAACCCTAATTGGACGAGAATAAGCCTTTGGAGGACGAAAATGACCTAAATGTTCAACCAATGACACAAATGTACTAATTTGATGCACAAGATTGGTTAAAAACCCTAATTGGACGAGAATAAGCCTTAAGAGGACGAAAATGACCTAAATGTTTAACTAATGACACAAATGTACTTATTGGATGCACAAGATTGGTTAAAAACCCTAATTGGACGAGAATAAGCCTAGGGAGGACAAAAATGACCTAAATGTTCAACCAATGACATAAAATCACTTATTGGATGCACAAGATTGGTTAAAAACCCTAATTGGACGAGAATAAGCCTTGGGAGGACGAAAATGACCTAAATGTTCAACCAATGACACAAAATCAGTTATTGGATGCACAAGATTGGTTAAAAACCCTAATTGGACGAGAATAAGCCTTAAGAGGACGAAAATGACCTAAATGTTTAACTAATGACACAAATGTACTTATTGGATGCACAAGATTGGTTAAAAACCCTAATTGGACGAGAATAAGCCTAGGGAGGACAAAAATGACCTAAATGTTCAACCAATGACACAAAATAACGTATTGGATGCACAAGATTGGTTAAAAACCCTAATTGGAAGAGAATAAGCCTTGGGAGGACGACAATGACCTAAATGTTCAACCAATGATACAAAATCAGTTATTGGATGCACAAGATTGGTTAAAAACCCTAATTGGACGAGAATAAGCCTTGGGAGGACGAAAATGACCTAAATGTTCAACCAATGACACAAATGTACTAATTGGATGCACAAGATTGGTTAAAAACCCTAATTGGACGAGAATAAGCCTTAAGAGGACGAAAATGACCTAAATGTTTAACTAATGACACAAATGTACTTATTGGATGCACAAGATTGGTTAAAAACCCTAATTGGACGAGAATAAGCCTAGGAAGGACAAAAATGACCTAAATGTTCAACCAATGACAAAAAATCACTTATTGGATGCACAAGATTGGTTAAAAACCCTAATTGGAAGAGAATAAGCCTTGGGAGGACGAAAATGACTTAAATGTTCAACCAATGACACAAAATCACTTATTGGATGCACAAGATTGGTCAAAAACCCTAATTGGACGAGAATAAGACTTGGGAGGACGAAAATGACCTAAATGTTCAACCAATGACACAAAATCACTTATTGGATGCACAAGATTGGTTAAAAACCCTAATTGGACGAGAATAAGCCTTGGGAGGACGAAAATGACATAAATGTTCAACCAATGACACAAATGTAAATATTGGATGCCCAAGATTGGTTAAAAACCCTAATAGGACGAGAATAAGCCTTGGGAGGACGAAAATGACCTAAATGTTCAACCAATGACACAAATGTACTTATTGGATGCACAAGATTGGTTAAAAACCCTAATTGGACGAGAATAAGCCTTGGGAGGACGAAAATGACCTAAATGTTCAACCAATGACACAAAACTACTTATTGGATGCACAAGATTGGTTAAAAACCCTAATTGGACGAGAATAAGCCTTGGGAGGACGAAAATGACCTAAATGTTCAACCAATGACACAAATGTACTTATTGGATGCACAAGATTGGTTAAAAACCCTAATTGGACGAGAATAAGCCTTGGGAGGACGAAAATGACCTAAATGTTCAACCAATAACACAAAATCACTTATTGGATGCACAAGATTGGTGAAAAACCCTAATTGGACGAGAATAAGCCTTGGGAGGACGAAAATGACCTAAATGTTCAACCAATGACACAAATGTACTTATTGGATGCACAAGATTGGTTAAAAACCGTAATTGGACGAGAATAAGCCTTCGGAGGACGAAAATGACCTAAATGTTCAACCAAGGACACAAATGTACTTATTGGATGCACAAGATTGGTTAAAAACCCTAATTGGACGAGAATAAGCCTTGGGAGGACGAAAATGACCTAAATGTTCAACCAATGACACAAATGTACTTATTGGATGCACAAGATTGGTTAAAAACCCTAATTGGACGAGAATAAGCCTTGGGAGGACGAAAATGACCTAAATGTTCAACCAATGACACAAATGTACTTATTGGATGCACAAGATTGGTTAAAAACCCTAATTGGAGGAGAATAAGACTTGGGAAAACGAAAATGACCTAAATGTTCAACCAATGACAAAAATGTACTTATTGGATGCACTAGATTGGTTAAACACCCTAATTGGACGAGAATAAGCCTTGGGAGGACGAAAATGACCTAAATGTTCAACCAATGACACAAATGTACTTATTGGATGCACAAGATTGGTTAAAAACCCTAATTGGACGAGAATAAGCCTTGGGAGGACGAAAATGACCTAAATGTTCAACCAATAACAAAAAATCACTTATTGGATGCACAAGATCGGTTAATAACCCTAATTGGACGAGAATAAGCCTTGGGAGGACGAAAATGACCTAAATGTTCAACCAATGACACAAATGTACTTATTGGATGCACAAGATTGGTTAAAAACCCTAATTGGACGAGAATAAGCCTTGGGAGGACGAAAATGACCTAAATGTTCAACCAATGACACAAAATCACTTATTGGATGCACAAGATTGGTTAAAACCCCTAATTCGACGAGAATAAGCCTTGGGAGGACGAAAATGACCTAAATGTTCAACCAATGACACAAAATCACTTATTGGATGCACAAGATTGGTTAAAAACCCTAATTGGACGAGAATAAGCCTAGGGAGGACGAAAATGACCTAAATGTTCAACCAATGACACAAATGTACTTATTGGATGCACAACATTGTTTAAAAACCCTAATTGGACGAGAATAAGCCTAGGGAGGATGAAAATGACCTAAATGTTCAACCAATGACACAAATGTACTTATTGGCTGCACAAGATTGGTTAAAAACCCTAATTGGACGGGAATAAGCCTAGGAAGGACGAAAATGACCTAAATGTTCAACCAATGACACAAAATCACTTATTGGATGCACAAGATTCGTTAAAAACACTAATTGGACGAGAATAAGCCTTGGGAGGACGAAAATGACCTAAATGTTCAACCAATGACACAAAATCACTTATTGGATGCACAAGATTGGTTAAAAACCCAAATTAGACAAGAATAAGCCTTGGGAGGATGAAAATGACCTAAATGTTCAACCAATGTCACAAAATCACTTATTGGATGCACAAGATTGGTTAAAAACCCTAATTGGACGAGAATAAGCCTTGGGAGGACGAAAATGACCTAAATGTTCAACCAATGACACAAATGTACTTATTGGATGCACAAGATTGGTTAAAAACCCTAATTGGGCGGGAATAAGCCTTCGAATGACGAAAATGACCTAAATGTTCAACCAATGACACAAATGTACTTATTGGATGCACAAGATTGGTTAAAAACCCTAATTGGACGAGAATAAGCCTTGGGAGGACGAAAATGACCTAAATGTTCAACCAATGACACAAATGTACTTATTGGATGCACAAGATTGGTTAAAAACCCTAATTGGACGAGAATAAGGCTATAGAGGACGAAAATGACCTAAATGATCAACCAACGACACAAAATCACTTATTGGATGCACAAGATTGGTTAAAAACCCTAATTGGACGAGAATAAGCCTTGGGAGGACGAAAATGACCTAAATGTTCAACCAATGACACAAATGTACTTATTGGATGCACAAGATTGGTTAAAAACCCTAATTGGACGAGAATAAGCCTTGGGAGGACGAAAATGACCTAAATGTTCAAATAATGAAAACAAGTGTACTTATTGGATGCACAAGATTGGTTAAAAACCCTAATTGGACGAGAATAAGCCTTTGGAGGACGAAAATGACCTAAATGTTCAACCAATGACACAAATGTACTTATTGGATGCACAAGATTGGTTAAAAACCCTAATTGGATGAGAATAAGCCTTGGGAGGACGAAAATGACCTAAATGTTCAACCAATGACACAAATGAACTTATTGGATGCACAAGATTGGTTAAAAACCCTAATTGGACGAGAATAAGCCTTGGGAGGACGAAAATGACCTAAATGTTCAACCAATGACACAAATGTACTTATTGGATGCACAAGATTGGTTAAAAACCCTAATTGGACGAGAATAAGCCTTGGGAGGACGAAAATGACCTAAATGTTCAACCAATGACACAAATGTACTTATTGGATGCACAAGATTGGTTAAAAACCCTAACTGGACGATTATAAACCTTGGGAGGACGAAAATGTCCTAAATGTTCAACCAATGACACAAATGTACTTATTGGATGCACAAGATTGGTTAAAAACTCTAATTGGACGAAAATAAGCCTTGGGAGGACGAAAATGACCTAAATGTTCAACCAATGACACAAATGTACTTATTGGATGCACAAGATTGGTTAAAAACCGTAATTGGACGAGAATAAGCCTTCGGAGGACGAAAATGACCTAAATGTTCAACCAAGGACACAAATGTACTTATTGGATGCACAAGATTGGTTAAAAACCCTAATTGGACGAGAATAAGCCTTGGGAGGACGAAAATGACCTAAATGTTCAACCAATGACACAAATGTACTTATTGGATGCACAAGATTGGTTAAAAACCCTAATTGGACGAGAATAAGCCTTGGGAGGACGAAAATGACCTAAATGTTCAACCAATGACACAAATGTACTTATTGGATGCACAAGATTGGTTAAAAACCCTAATTGGACGAGAATAAGCCTTGGGAGGAAGAAAATGACCTAAATGTTCAACCAATGACACAAAATCACTTATTGGATGTACAAGATTGGTTAAAAACCCTAATTGGACGAGAATTAGCCTTGGGAGGACGAAAATGACCTAAATGTTCAACCAATGACACAAAATCACTTATTGGAGGCAAAAGATTGGTTAAAAACCCTAATTGGACGAGAATAAGCCTTGGGAGGACGAAAATGACCTAAATGTTCAACCAATGACACAAATGTACTTATTGGATGCACAAGATTGGTTAAAAACCCTAATTGGACGAGAATAAGCCTTGGGAGGAAGAAAATGGCCTAAATGTTCAACCAATCACATAAATGTACTTATTGGATGCACAAGATTGGTTAAAAACCCTAATTGGACGAGAATAAGCCTTGGGAGGACAAAGTGACCTAAATGTTCAACCAATGACACAAATGTACTTATTGGATGCGCAAGATTAGTTAAAAACCCTAATTGGACGAGAATAAGCCTTGGGAGGACGAAAATGACCTAAATGTTCAACCAATGACACAAATGTACTTATTGGATGCACAAGATTGGTTAAAAACCCTAATTGGACGAGAATAAGCATAGGGATGACGAAATTGACCTAAATGTTCAACCAATGACACAAAATCACTTATTGGATGCACAAGATTGGTTAAAAACCCCAATTAATCGAGAATAAGCCTAGGGAGGACGAAAATGACCTAAATGTTCAACTAATGACACAAATGTATTGGATGCACAAGATTGGTTAAAAACCCTAATTGGACGAGAATAAGCCTTGGGAGGACGAAAATGACCTAAATGTTCAACCAATGACACAAATGTACTTATTGGATGCACAAGATTGGTTAAAAACCCTAATTGGACGAGAATAAGCCTTGGGAGGACGAAAATGACCTAAATGTTCAACCAATGACACAAATGTACTTATTGGATGCACAAGATTGGTTAAAAACCCTAATTGGACGAGAATAAGCCTTGGGAGGACGAAAATGACCTAAATGTTCAACCAATGACACAAATGTAATTATTGGATGCACAAGATTGGTTAAAAACCCTAATTGGACGAGAGTAAGCCTTGGGAGGACGAAAATGACCTAAATGTTCAACCAATGACAAAAATGTACTTATTGGATGCACAAGATTGGTTAAAAACCCTAATTGGACGAGAAAAAGCCTTGGGAGGACGAAAATGACCTAAATGTCCAACCAATGACACAAATGTACTTATTGGATGCACAAGATTGGTTAAAAACCCTAATTGGACGAGAATAAGCCTTGGGAGGACGAAAATGACCTAAATGTTCAACCAATGACACAAATGTACTTATTGGATGCACAAGATTGGTTAAAAACCCTAATTGGACGAGAATAAGCCTTGGGAGGACGAAAATGACCTAAATGTTCAACCAATGACCTAAATGTTCAACCAATGACACAAATGTACTAATTGGATGCACAAGATTGGTTAAAAACCCTAATTGGACGAGAATAAGCCTTAAGAGGACGAAAATGACCTAAATGTTTAACTAATGACACAAATGTACTTATTGGATGCACAAGATTGGTTAAAAACCCTCATTGGAAGAGAATAAGCCTTGGGAGGACGAAAATGAACTAAATGTTCAACCAATGACAAAAAATCAGTTATTGGATGCACAAGATTGGTTAAAAACCCTAATTGGATGAGAATAAGCCTTGGGAGGAGGAAAATGACCTAAATGTTCAACCAATGACACAAAATCACTTATTGGATGCACAAGATTGGTTAAAAACCCAAATTGGACAAGAATTAGCCTTGGGAGGACGAAAATGACCTAAATGTTCAACCAATGACACAAAATCACTTATTGGATGCACAAGATTGGTTAAAAACCCTAATTGGACGAGAATAAGCCTAGGGAGGACGAAAATGACCTAAATGTTCAACCAATGACATAAACGTACTTATTGGATGCACAAGATTATTTAAAAACCCTAATTGGGCGAGAATAAGCCTTGGGAGGACGAAAATGACCTAAATGTTCAACCAATGACACAAAATCACTTATTGGATGCACTAGATTGGTTAAAAACCCTAATTGGACGAGAATAAGCCTTGGGAGGACGAAAATGACCTAAATGTTCAACCAATGACAAAAAATCACTTATTGGATGCACTAGATTGGTTAAAAACCCTAATTGGACGAGAATAAGCCTTGGGAGGACAAAAATGACCTAAATGGTTAACCAATGACACAAATGTACTAATTGGATGCACAAGATTGGTTAAAAACCCTAATTGGACGAGAATAAGCCTTAAGAGGACAAAAATGACCTAAATGTTCAACTAATGACACAAATGTACTTATTGGATGCATAAGATTGGTTAAAAACCCTAATTGGACATGAATAAGCCTAGGGAGGACAAAAATGACCTAAATGTTCAACCAATGACACAAAATAGCATATTGGATGCACAAGATTGGTTAAAAACCCTAATTGGAAGAGAATAAGCCTTGGGAGGACGACAATGACCTAAATGTTCAACCAATGACACAAAATCAGTTATTGGATGCACAAGATTGGTTAAAAACCCTAATTGGACGAGAATAAGCCTAGGGAGGACGAAAATGACCTAAATGTTCAACCAATGACATAAACGTACTTATTGGATGCACAAGATTATTTAAAAACCCTAATTGGGCAAGAATAAGCCTTGGGAGGACGAAAATGACCTAAATGTTCAACCAATGACACAAAATCACTTATTGGATGCACTAGATTGGTTAAAAACCCTAATTGGACGAGAATAAGCCTTGGGAGGACGAAAATGACCTAAATGTTCAACCAATGACACAAAATCACTTATTGGATGCACTAGATTGGTTAAAAACCCTAATTGGACGAGAATAAGCCTTGGGAGGACAAAAATGACCTAAATGGTTAACCAATGACACAAATGTACTAATTGGATGCACAAGATTGGTTAAAAACCCTAATTGGACGAGAATAAGCCTTAAGAGGACAAAAATGACGTAAATGTTCAACTAATGACACAAATGTACTTATTGGATGCATAAGATTGGTTAAAAACCCTAATTGGACGAGAATAAGCCTAGGGAGGACAAAAATGACCTAAATGTTCAACCAATGACACAAAATAACATATTGGATGCACAAGATTGGTTAAAAACCCTAATTGGAAGAGAATAAGCCTTGGGAGGACGACAATGACCTAAATGTTCAACCAATGACACAAAATCAGTTATTGGATGCACAAGATTGGTTAAAAACCCTAATTGGACGAGAATAAGCCTTGGGAGGACGAAAATGACCTAAATGTTCGACCAATGACACAAATGTACTTATTGGATGCACAAGATTGGTTAAAAACGCTAATTGGACGAGAATAAGCCTTGGGAGGACGAAAATGACCTAAATGTTCAACCAATGACACAAATGTACTAATTGGATGCACAAGATTGGTTAAAAACCCTAATTGGACGAGAATAAGCCTTAAGAGGACGAAAATGACCTAAATGTTTAACTAATGACACAAATGTACTTATTGGATGCACAAGATTGGTTAAAAACCCTAATTGGACGAGAATAAGCCTAGGAAGGACAAAAATGACCTAAATGTTCAACCAATGACAAAAAATCACTTATTGGATGCACAAGATTGGTTAAAAACCCTAATTGGAAGAGAATAAGCCTTGGGAGGACGAAAATGACTTAAATGTTCAACCAATGACACAAAATCACTTATTGGATGCACAAGATTGGTCAAAAACCCTAATTGGACGAGAATAAGACTTGGGAGGACGAAAATGACCTAAATGTTCAACCAATGACACAAAATCACTTATTGGATGCACAAGATTGGTTAAAAACCCTAATTGGACGAGAATAAGCCTTGGGAGGACGAAAATTACCTAAATGTTCAACCAATGACACAAATGTACTTATTGGATGCACAAGATTGGTTAAAAACCCTAATTGGATGAGAATAAGCCTTCGGAGGACGAAAATGACCTAAATGTTCAACCAATGACACAAAATCACTTATTGGATGCACAAGATTGGTTAAAAACCCTAATTGGACGAGAATAAGCCTTGGGAGGACGAAAATGACCTAAATGTTCAACCAATGACACAAAATCACTTATTGGATGCACAAGATTGGTTAAAAACCCTACTTGGGCGAGAATAAGCCTTGGGAGGACGAAAATGACCTAAATGTTCAACCAATGACACAAAATCACTTATTGGATGCACAAGATTGGTTAAAAACCCTAATTGGACGAGAATAAGCCTTGGGAGGACGAAAATGACCTAAATGTTCAACCAATGACACAAAATCACTTATTGGATGCACAAGATTGGTTAAAAACCCTAATTGGACGAGAATAAGCCTTGGGAGGACGAAAATGACCTAAATGTTCAACCAATGACACAAAATCACTTATTGGATGCACAAGATTGGTTAAAAACCCTAATTGGATGAGAATAAGCTTTTGGAGGACATAAATGACCTAAATGTTCAACCAATGAAACAAATGTACTTATTGGATGCACAAGATTGTTAAAAAACCCTAATTGGACGAGAATATGCCTTGGGAGGACGAAAATGACCTAAATGTTCAACCAATGGCATAAAATCACTTATTGGATGCACAAGATTGTTAAAAATCCCTAATTGGACGAGAATAAGCCTAGGGAGGACGAAAATGACCTAAATGTTCAACCAATGACACAAAATCACTTATTGGATGCACAAGATTGGTTAAAAACCCTAATTGGACGAGAATAAGCCTTGGGAGGACGAAAATGACCTAAATGTTCAACCAATGACACAAATGTACTTATTGGATGCACAAGATTGGTTAAAAACCATAATTGGACGACAATAAGCCTAGGGAGGACGAAAATGACCTAAATGTTAAACCAATGACACAAAATCACTTATTGTGTGCACAAGATTGGTTAAAATCCCTAATTAGGCGAGACTAAGCCTTGGGAGGACGCATATGACCTAAATGTTCAACCAATGACACAAAATCACTTATTGGATGCACAAGATTGGTTAAAAACCCTAATTGGACGAGAATAAGCCTTGGGAGGACGAAAATGACCTAAATGTTCAACCAATGACACAAAATCACTTATTGGATGCACAAGATTGGTTAAAACCCCTAATTCGACGAGAATAAGCCTTGGGAGGACGAAAATGACCTAAATGTTCAACCAATGACACAAAATCACTTATTGGATGCACAAGATTGGTTAAAAACCCTAATTGGACGAGAATAAGCCTAGGGAGGACGAAAATGACCTAAATGTTCAACCAATGACACAAATGTACTTATTGGATGCACAACATTGTTTAAAAACCCTAATTGGACGAGAATAAGCCTAGGGAGGATGAAAATGACCTAAATGTTCAACCAATGACACAAATGTACTTATTGGCTGCACAAGATTGGTTAAAAACCCTAATTGGACGGGAATAAGCCTAGGAAGGACGAAAATGACCTAAATGTTCAACCAATGACACAAAATCACTTATTGGATGCACAAGATTCGTTAAAAACACTAATTGGACGAGAATAAGCCTTGGGAGGACGAAAATGACCTAAATGTTCAACCAATGACACAAAATCACTTATTGGATGCACAAGATTGGTTAAAAACCCAAATTGGACGAGAATAAGCCTTGGGAGGACGAAAATGACCTAAAAGTTCAACCAATGACACAAAATCACTTATTGGATGCACAAGATTGGTTAAAAACCCTAATTGGACGAGAAAAAGCCTAGGGAGGACGAAAATGACCCAAATGTTCAACCAATGACACAAAATCACTTATTGGATGCTCAAGATCGGTTTAAAACCCTAATTGGACGAGAATAAGCCTTGGGAGGACGAAAATGACCTAAATGTTAAACCAATGACACAAAATCACTTATTGGATGCTCAAGATTGGTTAAAAACCCTAATTGGACGAGAATAAGCCTTGGGAGGACGAAAATGACCTAAATGTTCAACCAATGACACAAAATCACTTATTGGATGCACAAGATTGGTTAAAAACCCAAATTGGACGAGAATAAGCCTTGGGAGGACTAAAATGACCTAAATGTTCAACCAATGACACAAAATCACTTATTGGATGCACAAGATTAGTTAAAAACGCGAATTGGACGAGAATAAGCCTTGGGAGGACGATAATGACCTAAATGTTCAACCAATAACACAAAATCACTTATTGGATGCACAAGATTGGTTAAAAACCCTAATTGGACGAGAATAAGCCTTGGGAGGACGAAAATGACCTAAATGTTCAACCAATGACACAAAATCACTTATTGGATGCACAAGATTGGTTAAAAACCCTAATTGGACGAGAATAAGCCTTGACAGGACAAAAATGACCTAAATGTTCAACCAATGACACAAAATCACTTATTGGATGCACAACATTGGTTAAAAACCCTAATTGGACGAGAATAAGTCTAGGGAGGACGATAATGACCTAAATGTTCAACCAATGACACAAAATCACTTATTGGATGCACAAGATTGGTTAAAAACCCTAATTGGACGAGAATAAGCCTTGGGAGGACGAAAATGACCTAAATGTTCAACCAATGACACAAAATCACTTATTGGATGCACAAGATTTGTTAAAAACCCTAATTGGACGAGAATATGCCTTGGGAGGACGAAAATGACCTAAATGTTCAACCAATGACACAAAATCACTTATTGGATGCACAAGATTGGTTAAAAACCCTAATTGGACGAGAATAAGCCTTGGGAGGAAGAAAATGACCTAAATGTTCAACAATTGACACAAATGAACTTATTGGATGCACAAGATTGGTTAAAAACCCTAATTGGACGAGAATAAGCCTAGGGAGGACGAAAATGACCTAAATGTTCAACCAATGACACAAAATCACTTATTGGATGCACAAGATTGGTTAAAAACCCAAATTGGACAAGAATTAGCCTTGGGAGGACGAAAATGACCTAAATGTTCAACCAATGACACAAAATCACTTATTGGATGCACAAGATTGGTTAAAAACCCTAATTGGACGAGAATAAGCCTTGGGAGGACGAAAATGACCTAAATGTTCAACCAATGACACAAAATCACTTATTGGATGCACAAGATTGGTTAAAAACCCTACTTGGGCGAGAATAAGCCTTGGGAGGACGAAAATGACCTAAATGTTCAACCAATGACACAAAATCACTTATTGGATGCACAAGATTGGTTAAAAACCCTAATTGGACGAGAATAAGCCTTGGGAGGACGAAAATGACCTAAATGTTCAACCAATGACACAAAATCACTTATTGGATGCACAAGATTGGTTAAAAACCCTAATTGGACGAGAATAAGCCTTGGGAGGACGAAAATGACCTAAATGTTCAACCAATGACACAAAATCACTTATTGGATGCACAAGATTGGTTAAAAACCCTAATTGGATGAGAATAAGCTTTTGGAGGACATAAATGACCTAAATGTTCAACCAATGAAACAAATGTACTTATTGGATGCACAAGATTGTTAAAAAACCCTAATTGGACGAGAATATGCCTTGGGAGGACGAAAATGACCTAAATGTTCAACCAATGGCATAAAATCACTTATTGGATGCACAAGATTGTTAAAAATCCCTAATTGGACGAGAATAAGCCTAGGGAGGACGAAAATGACCTAAATGTTCAACCAATGACACAAAATCACTTATTGGATGCACAAGATTGGTTAAAAACCCTAATTGGACGAGAATAAGCCTTGGGAGGACGAAAATGACCTAAATGTTCAACCAATGACACAAAAGGACTTATTGGATGCACAAGATTGGTTAAAAACCCTAATTGGACGAGAATAAGCCTTGGGAGGACGAAAATGACCTAAATGTTCAACCAATGACACAAATGTACTTATTGGATGCACAAGATTGGTTAAAAACCCTAGTTGGGCGGGAATAAGACTTCGAATGACGAAAATGACCTAAATGTTCAACCAATGACACAAATGTACTTATTGGATGCACAAGATTGGTTAAAAACCCTAATTGGCCGAGAATAAGCCTAGGGAGGACGAAAATGACCTAAATGTTCAACCAATGACATAAACGTACTTATTGGATGCACAACATTAGTTAAAAACCCTAATTGGGCGAGAATAAGCCTTGGTAGGACGAAAATGACCTAAATGTTCAACCAATGACACAAAATCACTTATTGGATGCACTAGATTGGTTAAAAACCCTAATTGGACGAGAATAAGCCTTGGGAGGACGAAAATGACCTAAATGTTCAACCAATGACAAAAAATCACTTATTGGATGCACTAGATTGGTTAAAAACCCTAATTGGACGAGAATAAGCCTTGGGAGAACACAAATGACCTAAATGGTTAACCAATGACACAAATGTACTAATTGGATGCACAAGATTGGTTAAAAACCCTAATTGGACGAGAATAAGCCTTAAGAGGACGAAAATGACCTAAATGTTTAACTAATGACACAAATGTACTTATTGGATGCACAAGATTGGTTAAAAACCCTAATTGGACGAGAATAAGCCTAGGGAGGAAAAAAATGACCTAAATGTTCAACCAATGACACAAAATCACTTATTGGATGCACAAGATTGGTTAAAAACCCTAATTGGAAGAGAATAGGCCTTGGGAGGACGAAAATGACCTAAATGTTCAACCAATGACACAAAATCAGTTATTGGATGCACAAGATTGGTTAAAAACCCTAATTAGACGAGAATAAGACTTTGGGAGGACGAAAATGACCTAAATGTTCAACCAATGACACAAAATCACTTATTGGATGCACAAGATTGGTTAAAAACCCTAATTGGACGAGAATAAGCCTTGGGAGGACGAAAATGACCTAAATGTTCAACCAATGACACAAAATCACTTATTGGATGCACAAGATTTGTTAAAAACCCTAATTGGACGAGAATAAGCCTAGGTGATGAGGAACTAGAATGCCTAACAAAGGAAGGAAGCATAGAAGATATTCAAGGTCTTGGAACTCCAATGACAAGAGCAAGGTCAAAGAAGGCAAATGAGGTTCTAAATAACTTGATAACCACTTTATTTGAAACAAGTACAACTCATGAAGACTTGAAGCCCAAGATAGTCAATTGCTTAATCCAAATTGAAGAAGCTAAGGAATGAAGGCTGATTCTATGTGTTATCAAATTTTAATATTAGTTTTAATTAAAGTAGTAGATTGAATTAGTAAGAAATTTGGGTCTAATTGACAAAACTTCAGTTGGGCCAAATTTAAATAACTTGTACGGAGGTGCCACTATAAAAGGCAAACTCTTATCTTTTTTGAGGGGATTTTTTAGAACATTATTGTTGTGAGGCTTTTTGCTCTCTAGAGTTCTTGAAAGAATTCAATTTGAACTTATCAAGGGTCTTAATCCTTGTGGCGTTCTTTTTGGCTTATCAATCCCTAGATTGTGGCGCCATTCTGTTCTTGGTTCTTTTTATTGAATAATAATAAGTTTGAGTTTCCTTTACATCAAACCCTAATACACATATTGTGCCAATTTTCGTGTTCAATAACCTGTTACCATATCTCGAGTTCTACACACTTGTTTTCGGTGATTCAACATCCTAATTCGCGTTTCAGAACGTCATCTTTCACCTCGTTTTGGAATCGGCCGATTCTGAGGTTCGTAGCTCCGGTTATCGCGTCCTCCAGCGATTTTGGATCCAATCCGTAAGTTTCCAACCTAGAACGATCCTTATAGTTTTCAAGACAAACAAATTCATATCACTAGGGAGGACGAAAATGACCTAAATGTTCAACCAATGACACAAATGTACTTATTGGATGCACAACATTGGTTAAAAACCCTAATTGGACGAGAATAAGCCTAGGGAGGA
>JBBPBP010000648.1:0-26232 GCA_037974735.1 Cicer chorassanicum
ACGAAAATGACCTAAATGTTCAACCAATGACACAAAATCAGTTATTGGATGCACAAGATTGGTTAAAAACCCAAATTGGACGAGAATAAGCCTTGAGAGGACGAAAATGACCTAAATGTTCAACCAACGACACAAACTCACTTATTGGATGCACAAGATTGGTTAAAAACCCAAATTGGACGAGAATTAGCCTTGGGAGGACGAAAATGACCTAAATGTTCAACCAATGACACAAAATCACTTATTGGATGTACAAGATTGGTTAAAAACCCTAATTGGACGAGAATAAGCCTTGGGAGGACGAAAATGACCTAAATGTTCAACCAATGACACAAAATCACTGATTGGATGCACAAGATTGGTTGAAAAACCTAATTGGAAGAGAATAAGCCTTGGGAGAACGAAAATGACCTAAATGTTCAACCAATGACACAAAATAAGTTATTGGAAGCACAAGATTGGTTAAAAACCCTAATTTGACGAGAATAAGCCTTGGGAGGACGAAAATGACCTAAATGTTCAGCCAATGACACAAAATCACTTATTGGATGCACAAGATTGGTTAAAAACCCTAATTGGACGAGAATAAGCCTTGGGAGGACGAAAATGACCTAAATGTTCAACCAATGACACAAAATCAGTTATTGGATGCACAAGATTGGTTAAAAACCCTAATTGGACGAGAATAAGCCTTGAGAGGACGAAAATGACCTAAATGTTCAACCAATGACATAAAATCACGTATTGAATGCACAAGATTGGTTAAAAACTCTAATTGGACGAGAATAAGCCTTGGGAGGATGAAAATGACCTAAATGTTCAAACAATTACACAAAATCACTTATTGGATGCACAATATTGGTTAAAAACCCTAATTGGACGAGAATAAGCCTTGGGAGGACGAAAATGACCTAAATGTTCAACCAATGACACAAAATCACTTATTGGATGCACAAGATTGGTTAAAAACCCTAATTGGACGAGAATAAGCCTTGGGAGGACGAAAATGACCTAAATGTTCAACCAATGACACAAAATCACCTATTGGATGCACAAGATTTAAAAACCCTAATTGACGAGAATAAGCCTTGGGAGGACGAAAATGACCTAAATGTTCAACCAATGACACAAAATCACTTATTGGATGCACAAGATTGGTTAAAAACCCTAATTGGACGAGAATAAGCCTTGGGAGGACGAAAATGACCTAAATGTTCAACCAATGACACAAATGTACTTATTGGATGCACAAGGTTGGTTAAAAACCCTAATTGGGCGAGAATAAGCCTTCGGAGGAAGAAAATGACCTAAATGTACAACCAATGACACAAAATCACTTATTGGATGCACATGATTGGTTAAAAACCCTAGTTGGACGAGAATAAGCCTAGGGAGGACGAAAATGACCTAAATGTTCAACCAATGACGCAAATGTACTTATTGGATGCACAAGATTGGTTAAAAACCCTAATTGGGCGAGAATAAGCCTTGGGAGGACGAAAATGACCTAAATGTTCAACCAATAACACAAAATCACTTATTGGATGCACAAGATTGGTTAAAAACCCTAATTGGACGAGAATAAGCCTTGGGAGGACGAAAATGACCTAAATGTTCAACCAATGACACAAATGTACTTATGGGATGCACAAGATTGGTTAAAAACCCTAATTGGACGAGAATAAGCCTTGGGAGGATGAAAATGACCTAAATGTTCAACCAATGACACAAATGTACTTATTGGATGCACAAGATTGGTTAAAAACCCTAATTGGACGAGAATAAGCCTTGGGAGGACGAAAATGACCTAAATGTTCAACCAATGACACAAAATCACTTATTGGATGCACAAGATTGGTTAAAAACCCTAATTGGACGAGAATAAGCCTTGGGAGGACGAAAATGACCTAAATGTATAACCAATGACACAAAATCACTTATTGGATGCACAAGATTGGTTAGAAACCCTAATTGGACGAGAATAAGCCTTGGGAGGACGAAATTGACCTAAATGTTCAACCAATGACACAAATGTACTTATTGGATGCACAAGATTGGTTAAAAACCCTAATTGGACGAGAATAAGCCTATGGAGGACGAAAATGACCTAAATGTTCAACCAACGACACAAAATCACTTATTGGATGCACAAGATTGGTTAAAAACCCTAATTTGACGAGAATAAGCCTTGGGAGGACGAAAATGACCTAAATGTTCAACCAATGACACAAATGTACTTATTGGATGCACAAGATTGGTTAAAAACCCTAACTGGACGAGAATAAGCCTTGGGAGGACGAAAATGACCTAAATGTTCAACCAATGAAAACAACTGTACTTATTGGATGCACAAGATTGGTTAAAAACCCTAATTGGACGAGAATAAGCCTTGGGAGGACGAAAATAACCTAAATGTTCAACCAATGAGACAAATGTACTTATTGGATGCACTAGATTGGTTAAAAACCCTAATTGGACGAGAATAAGCCTTGGCAGGACGAAAATGACCTAAATGTTCAACCAATAACACAAATGTACTTATTGGATGCACAAGATTGGTTAAAAACCCTAATTGGACGAGAATAAGCCTTGGGAGGACGAAAATGACCTAAATGTTCATCCAATGACACAAATGTACTTATTGGATGCACAAGATTGGTTAAAAACCCTAATTGGGCGGGAATAAGCCTTCGGATGACGAAAATGACCTAAATAATCAACCAATGACACAAATGTACTTATTGGATGCACAAGATTGGTTAAAAACCCTAATTGGACGAGAATAAGCCTAGGGAGGACGAAAATGACCTAAATGTTCAACCAATGACATAAACGTACTTATTGGATGCACAAGATTAGTTAAAAACCCTAATTGGGCGAGAATAAGCCTTGGGAGGACGAAAATGACCTAAATGTTCAACCAATGACACAAAATAACTTATTGGATGCACAAGATTGGTTAAAAACCCTAATTGGAAGAGAATAAGCCTTGGGAGGACGAAAATGACCTAAATGTTCAACCAATGACACAAAATCAGTTATTGGATGCACAAGATTGGTTAAAAACCCTAATTGGACGAGAATAAGCCTTGGGAGGACGAAAATGACCTAATTGTTCAACCAATGACACAAATGTACTTATTGGATGCACAAGATTGGTTAAAAACCCTAATTGGACGAGAATAAGCCTAGGGAGGACGAAAATGACCTAAATGTTCAACCAATGACATAAACGTACTTATTGGATGCACAAGATTAGTTAAAAACCCTAATTGGGCGAGAATAAGCCTTGGGAGGACGAAAATGACCTAAATGTTCAACCAATGACACAAAATAACTTATTGGATGCACAAGATCGGTTAAAAACCCTAATTGGAAGAGAATAAGCCTTGGGAGGACGAAAATGACCTAAATGTTCAACCAATGACACAAAATCAGTTATTGGATGCACAAGATTGGTTAAAAACCCTAATTGGACGAGAATAAGCCTTGGGAGGACGAAAATGACCTAAATGTTCAACCAATGACACAAAATAACTTATTGGATGCACAAGATTGGTTAAAAACCCTAATTGGACGAGAATAAGCCTTAGGAGGACGAAAATGACCTAAATGTTCAACCAATGACACAAAATCACTTATTGGATGCACAAGATTGGTTAAAAACCCTAATTGGACGAGAGTAAGCATTGGGAGGACGAAAATGACCTAATTGTTCAACCAATGACACAAATTTACTTATTGGATGCAGAAGATTGGTTAAAAACCCTAATTGGACGAGAATAAGCCTTGGGAGGACGAAAATGACCTAAATGTTCAACCAATGACACAAAATCACTTATTGGATGCACAAGATTGGTTAAAAACCCTAATTGGACGAGAATAAGCCTTGGGAGGACGAAAATGACCTAAATGTTTAACCAATGACACAAAATCACTTATTGGATGCACAGGATTGGATAAAAATCCTAATTGGACGAGAATAAGCCTTGGGAGGACGAAAATGACCTAAATGTTCAACCAATGACACAAAATCACTTATTGGATGCACAAGATTGGTTAAAAACCCTAATTGGACGAGAATAAGCCTTGGGAGGACGAAAATGACCTAAATGTTCAACCAATGACACAAAATTAGTTATTGGATGCACAAGATTGGTTAAAAACCCTAATTGGACGAGAATAAGCCTTGGGAGGACGAAAATGACCTAAATGTTCAACCAACGACACAAAATCACTTATTGGATGCACAAGATTGGTTAAAAACCCAAATTGGACAAGAATTAGCCTTGGGAGGACGAAAATGACCTAAATGTTCAACCAATGACACAAAATAACTTATTGGATGCACAAGATTGGTTAAAAACCCTAATTGGACGAGAACAAGCCTAGGGAGGACGAAAATGACCTAAATGTTCAACCAATGGCATAAACGTACTTATTGGATGCACAAGATTGGTTAAAAACCCTAACTGGACGAGAATAAGCCTTAAGAGGACGAAAATGACCTAAATGTTCAACTAATGACACAAATTTACTTATTGGATGCACAAGATTGGTTAAAAACCCTAATTGGACGAGAATAAGCCTAGGGAGGACAAAAATGACCTAAATGTTCAACCAATGACACAAAATAACTTATGGGATGCACAAGATTGGTTAAAAACCCTAATTGGAAGAGAATAAGCCTTGGGAGGACGAAAATGACCTAAATGTTCAACCAATGACACAAAATCAGTTATTGGATGCACAAGATTGGTTAAAAACCCTAATTGGACGAGAATAAGCCTTGGGAGGACGAAAATGACCTAAATGTTCAACCAATGACACAAATGTACTTATTGGATGCACAAGATTGGTTAAAAACCCTAATTGGATAAGAATAAGCCTTCGGAGGACGAAAATGACCTCAATGTTCAACCAATGACACAAAATCACTTATTGGATGCACAATATTGGTTAAAAACCCTAATTGGATGAGAATAAGCCTTGGGAGGACGAAAATGACCTAAATGTTCAACCAATGACACAAAATCACTTATTGGATGCACAAGATTGGTTAAAAACCCTAATTGGACGAGAATAAGCCTTGGGAGGACGAAAATGACCTAAATGTTCAACCAATGACACAAATGTACTTATTGGATGCACAAGATTGGTTAAAAACCCTCATTGGGCGGGAATAAGCCTTCGAATGACGAAAATGACCTAAATGTTCAACCAATGACACAAATGTACTTATTGGATGCACAAGATTGGTTAAAAACCCTAATTGGACGAGAATAAGCCTAGGGAGGACGAAAATGACCTAAATGTTCAACCAATGACATAAACGTACTTATTGGATGCACAAGATTAGTTAAAAACTGTAATTGGGCGAGAATAAGCCTTGGGAGGACGAAAATGACCTAAATGTTCAACCAATGACACAAAATCACTTATTGGATGCACTAGATTGGTTAAAACCCCTAACTGTACGAGAATAAGCCTTGCGAGGACGAAAATGACCTAAATGTTCAACCAATGATAAAAAATCACTTATTGGATGCACAAGATTGGTTAAAAACCCTAATTGGACGAGAATAAGCATTGGGAGGACGAAAATGACCTAAATGGTTAACCAATGACACAAATGTACTAATTGGATGCACAAGATTGGTTAAAACCCTAACTGGACGAGAATAAGCCTTAAGAGGACGAAAATGACCTAAATGTTCAACTAATGACACAAATTTACTTATTGGATGCACAAGATTGGTTAAAAACCCTAATTGGACGAGAATAAGCCTTGGGAGGACGAAAATGACCTAAATGTTCAACCAATGACACAAATGTACTTATTGGATGCACAAGATTGGTTAAAATCCTAATTGGACGAGAATAAGCCTTGGGAGGACGAAAATGACCTAAATGTTCAACCAATGACACAAAATCACTTATTGGATGCACAAGATTGGTTAAAAACCCTAATTGGACGAGAATAAGCCTTGGGAGGACGAAAATGACCTAAATGTTCATCCAACGACACAAAATCACTTATTGGATGCACAAGATTGGTTAAAAACCCTAATTGGACGAGAATAAGCCTTGGGAGGACGAAAATGACCTAAATATTCAACCAATGACACAAAATCACTTATTGGATGCACAAGATTGGTTAAAAACCCTAATTGGACGAGAACAAGCCTTGGGAGGACGAAAATGACCTAAATGTTCAACCAATGACACAAAATCACTTATTGGATGCACAAGATTGGTTAAAAACCCTAATTGGACGAGAATAAGCCTTGGGAGGACGAAAATGACCTAAATGTTCAACCAATGACACAAATGTACTTATTGGATGCACAAGATTGGTTAAAAACCCTAATTGGACGAGAATAAGCCTTTGGAGGACGAAAATGACCTAAATGTTCAACAAACGACACAAAATCACTTATTGGATGCACAAAATTGGTTAAAAACCCTAATTGGACGAGAATAAGCTTTGGGAGGACGAAAATGACCTAAATGTTCAACCAATGACACAAATGTACTAATGGGATGCACAAGATTGGTTAAAAACCCTAATTGGTCGAGAATAAGCCTTGGGAGGACGAAAATGACCTAAATGTTCAACCAATGACACAAAATCACTTATTGGATGCACAAGATTGGTTAAAAACCCTAATTGGACGAGAATAAGCCTTGGGAGGACGAAAATGACCTAAATGTTCAACCAATGACACAAATGTACTTATTGGATGCACAAGATTGGTTAAAAACCATAATTGGACGAGAATAAGCCTTGGGAGGACGAAAATAACCTAAATGTTCAACCAATGAAACAAAATTACTTATTGGATGCACAAGATTGGTTAAAAACCCTAATTGGACGAGAATAAGCCTTGGGAGGACGAAAATGACCTAAATGTTCAACCAATGACACAAAATCACTTATTGGATGCACAAGATTGGTTAAAAACCCGAATTGGACGAGAATAAGCCTTGGGAGGACAAAAATGACCTAAATGTTCAACCAATGACACAAAATAACTTATTGGATGCACAAGATTGGTTAAAAACCCTAATTGGAAGAGAATAAGCCTTGGGAGGACGAAAATGACCTAAATGTTCAACCAAGGACACAAAATCAGTTATTGGATGCACAAGATTGGTTAAAAACCCAAATTGGACGAGAATAAGCCTTGGGAGGACGAAAATGACCTAAATGTTCAACCAATGATACAAATGTACTTATTGGATGCACAAGATTGGTTAAAAACCCTAATTGGGCGGGAATAAGCCTTCGAATGACGAAAATGACCTAAATGTTCAACCAATGACACAAATGTACTTATTGGATGCACAAGATTGGTTAAAAACCCTAATTGGACGAGAATAAGCCTAGGGAGGAAGAAAATGACCTAAATGTTCAACCAATGACATAAACGTACTTATTGGATGCACAAGATTAGTTAAAAACCCTAATTGGGCGAGAATAAGCCTTGGGAGGACGAAAATGACCTAAATGTTCAACCAATGACACAAAATCACTTATTGGATGCACTAGATTGGTTAAAAACCCTAATTGGAAGAGAATAAGCCTTGGGAGGACGAAAATGACCTAAATGTTCAACCAATGACACAAAATCAGTTATTGGATGCACAAGATTGGTTAAAAACCCTAATTGGACGAGAATAAGCCTTGGGAGGACAAAAATGACCTAAATGTTCAATCAATGACACAAATGTACTAATTGGATGCACAAGATTGGTTAAAAACCCTAATTGGACGAGAATAAGCCTTAAGAGGACGAAAATGACCTAAATGTTTAACTAATGACACAAATGTACTTATTGGATGCACAAGATTGGTTAAAAACCCTAATTGGACGAGAATAAGCCTAGGGAGGACAAAAATGACCTAAATGCTCAACCAATGACACAAAATCACTTATTGGATGCACAAGATTGGTTAAAAACCCTAATTGGAAGAGAATAAGCCTTGGGAGGACGAAAATGACCTAAATGTTCAACCAATGACACAAAATCAGTTATTGGATGCACAAGATTGGTTAAAAACCCTAATTGGACGAGAATAAGCCTTGGGAGGACGAAAATGACCTAAATGTTCAACCAATGACACAAATGTACTTATTGGATGCACTAGATTGGTTAAAAACCCTAATTGGACGAGAATAAGCCTCGGGAGGACGAAAATGACCTAAATGTTCAACCAATGACACAAAATCACTTATTGGATGCACAAGATTGGCTAAAAACCCTAACTGGACGAGAATAAGCCTTAAGAGGACGAAAATGACCTAAATGTTTAACTAATGACACAAATGTATTTATTGGATGCACAAGATTGGTTAAAAACCCTAATTGGACGAGAATAAGCCTAGGGAGGACAAAAATGACCTAAATGTTCAACCAATGACACAAAATAACTTATTGGATGCACAAGATTGGTTAAAAACCCTAATTGGAAGAGAATAAGCCTTCGGAGGACGAAAATGACCTAAATGTTCAACCAATGACACAAAATCAGTTATTGGATGCACAAGATTGGTTAAAAACCCTAATTGGACGAGAATAAGCCTTGGGAGGACGAAAATGACCTAAATGTTCAACCAATGACACAAATGTACTTATTGGATGCACAAGATTGGTTAAAAACCCTAATTTGACGAGAATAAGCCTTGGGAGGACGAAAATGACCTAAATGTTCAACTAATGACACAAATTTACTTATTGGATGCACAAGATTGGTTAAAAACCCTAATTGGACGAGAATAAGCCTAGGGAGGACAAAAATGACCTAAATGTTCAACCAATGACACAAAATAACTTATTGGATGCACAAGATTGGTTAAAAACCCTAATTGGAAGAGAATAAGCCTTGAGAGGACGAAAATGACCTAAATGTTCAACCAATGACACAAAATCAGTTATTGGATGCACAAGATTGGTTAAAAACCCTAATTGGACGAGAATAAGCCTTGGGAGGACGAAAATGACCTAAATGTTCAACCAATGACACAAATGTACTAATTGGATGCACAAGATTGGTTAAAAACCCTAATTGGACTAGAATAAGCCTTAAGAGGACGAAAATGACCTAAATGTTTAACTAATGACACAAATGTACTTATTGGATGCACAAGATTGGTTAAAAACCCTAATTGGACGAGAATAAGCCTAGGGAGGACAAAAATGACCTAAATGTTCAACCAATGACACAAAATCACTTATTGGATGCACAAGATTGGTTAAAAACCCTAATTGGAATAGAATAAGCATTCGAAGGACGAAAATGACCTAAATGTTCAACCAATGACACAAAATCAGTTATTGGATGCACAAGATTGGTTAAAAACCCTAATTGGACGAGAATAAGCCTTGGGAGGACGAAAATGACCTAAATGTTCAACCAATGACACAAATGTACTTATTGGATGCACAAGATTCGTTAAAAACCCTAATTGGACGAGAATAAGCCTTGGGAGGACGAAAATGACCTAAATGTTCAACCAATGACACAAAAGCACTTATTGGATGCACAAGATTGGTTAAAAACCCTAATTGGACGAGAATAAGCCTTGGGAGGACGAAAATGACCTAAATGTTCAAACTATGGCACAAAATCACTTATTGGATGCACAAGATTGGTTAAAAACCCTAATTGGACGAGAATTAGCCTTGGGAGGACGAAAATGACCTAAATGTTCAACCAATGACACAAAATCACTTATTGGATGCACAAGATTGGTTAAAAACCCTAATTGGACGAGAATAAGCCTTGGGAGGACGAAAATGACCTAAATGTTCAACAAATGACACAAAATCACTAATTGGATGCGCAAGATTGGTTAAAAACCCTAATTGGACGAGAATAAGCATTGGGAGGACGAAAATGACCTAAATGTTCAACCAATGACACAAAATCACTTATCGGATTCAGAAGATTGGTTAAAAACCCTAATTGGACGAGAATAAGCCTTAGGAGGACGAAAATGACCTAAATGTTCAACCAATGACACAAATGTACTTATTGGATGCACAAGATTGGTTAAAAACCCTAATTGGACGAGAATAAGCCTTGGGAGGACGAAAATGACCTAAATGTTCAACCAATGACACAAAATCACTTATTGGATGCACAAGATTGGTTAAAAACCCTAATTGGACGAGAATAAGCCTTGGGAGGACGAAAATGACCTAAATGTTCAACAAATGACACAAAATCACTAATTGGATGCACAAGATTGGTTAAAAACCCTAATTGGACGAGAATAAGCCTTGGGAGGACGAAAATGACCTAAATGTTCAACCAATGACACAAATGTACTTATTGGATGCACAAGATTGGTTAAAAACCCTAATTGGGCGGGAATAAGCCTTCGAATGACGAAAATGACCTAAATGTTCAACCAATGACACAAATGTACTTATTGGATGCACAAGATTGGTTAAAAACCCTAATTGGACGAGAATAAGCCTTGGGAGGACGAAAATGACCTAAATGTTCAACCAATGTCACAAATGTACTTATTGGATGCATAAGATTGGTTAAAAACCCTAATTGGACGAGAATAAGCCTTGGGAGGACGAAAATGACCTAAATGTTCAACCAATGACACAAAATCACTTATTGGATGCACAAGATTGGTTAAAAACCCTAATTGGACGAGAATAAGCCTTGGGAGGACGAAAATGACCTAAATGTTCAACCAATGACACAAAATCACTTATTGGATGCACAAGATTTGTAAAAAACCCTAATTGGACGAGAATAAGCCTTTGGAGGACGAAAATGACCTAAATGTTCAACCAATGGCACAAAATCACTTATTGGTTGCACAAGATTGGTTAAAAACCCTAATTTGACGAGAATAAGCCTTGGGAGGACTAAAATGACCTAAATGTTCAACCAATGACACAAATGTACTTATTGGATGCACAAGATTGGTTAAAAACCCTAATTGGACGAGAATAAGCCTTGGGAGGACGAAAATGACCTAAATGTTCAACCAATGACACAATGTACTTATTGGATGCACAAGATTGGTTAAAAACCCTAATTGGACGAGAATAAGCCTTGGGAGGACGAAAATGACCTAAATGTTCAACCAATGACACAAATGTACTTATTGGATGCACAAGATTGGTTAAAAACCCTAATTGGGCGGGAATAAGCCTTCGAATGACGAAAATGACCTAAATGTTCAACCAATGACACAAATGTACTTATTGGATGCACAAGATTGGTTAAAAACCCTAATTGGACGAGAATAAGCCTAGGGGGGACAAAAATGACCTAAATGTTCAACCAATGACACAAAATCACTTATTGGATGCACAAGATTGGTTAAAAACCCTAATTGGAAGAGAATAAGCCTTGGGAGGACGAAAATGACCTAAATGTTCAACCAATGACACAAAATCAGTTATTGGATGCACAAGATTGGTTAAAAACCCTAATTGGACGAGAATAAGCCTTGGGAGGACGAAAATGACCTAAATGCTCAACCAATGACACAAATGTACTTATTGGATGCACAAGATTGGTTAAAAACCCTAATTGGACGAGAATAAGCCTTGGGAGGACGAAAATGACCTAAATGTTCAACCAACGACCCAAAATCACTTATTGGATGCACAAGATTGGTTAAAAACCCTAATTGGAAGAGAATAAGCCTTGGGAGGACGAAAATGACCTAAATGTTCAACCAATGACACAAAATCAGTTATTGGATGCACAAGATTGGTTAAAAACCCTAATTGGACGAGAATAAGCCTTTGGAGGACGAAAATGACCTAAATGTTCAAACAATTACACAAAATCACTTATTGGATGCACAAGATTGGTTAAAAACCCTAATTGGACGAGAATAAGCCTTGGGAGGACGAAAATGACCTAAATGTTCAACCAATGGCACAAAATCACTTATTGGTTGCACAAGATTGGTTAAAAACCCTAATTTGACGAGAATAAGCCTTGGGAGGACTAAAATGACCTAAATGTTCAACCAATGACACAAATGTACTTATTGGATGCACAAGTTGGTTAAAAACCCTAATTGGACGAGAATAAGCCTTGGGAGGACGAAAATGACCTAAATGTTCAACCAATGACACAAAATCACTTATTGGATGCACAAGATTGGTTAAAAACCCTAATTGGACGAGAATAAGCCTTGGGAGGACGAAAATGACCTAAATGTTCAACCAATGACACAAAATCACTTATTGGATGCACAAGATTGGTTAAAAACCCTAATTGGATTTGAATAAGCTTAGGGAGGACGAAAATGACCTATATGTTCAACCAATGACACAACATCACTTATTGGACACACAAGATTGGTTCAAAACCCTAATTGGATTAGAATAAGCCTAGGGAGGACGAAATTGACCTAAATGTTCAACCAATGACACAAAATGACAGAAAATCACATATTTGATGCACAAGATTGGTTAAAAACCCTAATTGGACGGGAATAGGCCTTGGGAGGACGAAAATGACCTAAATGTTCAACCAATGACACAAATGTACTTATTGGATGCACAAGATTGGTTAAAAACCGTAATTGGACGAGAATAAGCCTAAGGAGGACGAAAATGACGTAAATGTTCAAACAAATAGACAAAATCAGTTATTGGATGCACAAGATTGGTTTAAAACCCTAATTGGACGAGAATAAGCCTTGGGAGGACGAAAATGACCTAAATGTTCAACCAATGACACAAAATCACTTATTGGATGCACAAGATTGGTTAAAAACCCTAATTGGACGAGAATAAGCCTTGGGAGGACGAAAATGACCTAAATGTTCAACCAATGACACAAATGTACTTATTGGATGCAAAAGATTGGTTAAAAACCCTAATTGGACGAGAATAAGCCTTGGGAGGACGAAAATGACTTAAATGATTAACCCATGACACAAATGTACTTATTGGATGCACAAGATTGGTTCAAAACCCTAATTGGACGAGAATAAGCCTTGGGAGGACAAAAATGACATAAATGTTCAACCAATGACACAAAATCATTTATTGGATGCACAAGATTGGTTAAAAACCCTAATTGGACGAGAATAAGCCTTGGGAGGACGAAAATGACCTAAATGTTCAACCAATGACACAAAATCACTTATTGGATGCACAAGATTGGTTAAAAACCCTAATTGGACGAGAATAAGCCTTGGGAGGACGAAAATGACCTAAATGTTCAACCAATGACACAAAATTAGTTATTGGATGCACAAGATTGGTTAAAAACCCTAATTGGACGAGAATAAGCCTTGGGAGGACGAAAATGACCTAAATGTTCAACCAACGACACAAAATCACTTATTGGATGCACAAGATTGGTTAAAAACCCAAATTGGACAAGAATTAGCCTTGGGAGGACGAAAATGACCTAAATGTTCAACCAATGACACAAAATCACTTATTGGATGTACAAGATTGGTTAAAAACCCTAATTGGACGAGAATAAGCCTAGGGAGGACGAAAATGACCTAAATGTTCAACCAATGACATAAACGTACTTATTGGATGCACAAGATTAGTTAAAAACCCTAATTGGGCGAGAATAAGCCTTGGTAGGACGAAAATGACCTAAATGTTCAACCAATGACACAAAATCACTTATTGGATGCACTAGATTGGTTAAAAACCCTAATTGGACGAGAATAAGCCTTTGGAGGACGAAAATGACCTAAATGTTCAACCAATGACACAAAATCACTTATTGGATGCACAAGATTGGTTGAAAACCCTAATTGGAAGAGAATAAGCCTTGGGAGAACGAAAATGACCTAAATGTTCAACCAATGACACAAAATCAGTTATTGGATGCACAAGATTGGTTAAAAACCCTAATTTGACGAGAATAAGCCTTGGGAGGACGAAAATGACCTAAATATTCAGCCAATGACACAAAATCACTTATTGGATGCACAAGATTGGTTAAAAACCCTAATTGGACGAGAATAAGCCTTGGGAGGACAAAAATGACCTAAATGTTCAACCAATGACACAAATGTACTTATTGGATGCACAAGATTGGTTAAAAACCCTAATTGGGCAGGAATAAGCCTTCGAATGACGAAAATGACCTAAATGTTCAACCAATGACACAAATGTACTTATTGGATGCACAAGATTGGTTAAAAACCCTAATTGGACGAGAATAAGCCTAGGGAGGACGAAAATGACCTAAATGTTCAACCAATGACATAAACGTACTTATTGGATGCACAAGATTAGTTAAAAACCCTAATTGGGCAAGAATAAGCCTTGGGAGGATGAAAATGACCTAAATGTTCAACCAATGACACAAAATCACTTATTGGATGCTCTAGATTGGTTAAAAACCCTAACTGGACGAGAATAAGCCTTAAGAGGACGAAAATGACCTAAATGTTCAACCAATGACACAAGATCAGTTATTGGATGCACAAGATTGGTTAAAAACCCTAATTGGACGAGAATAAGCCTTGGGAGGACGAAAATGACCTAAATGTTCAACCAATGACACAAATGTACTTATTGGATGCACAAGATTGGTTAAAAACCATAATTGGAAGAGAATAAGCCTTGGGAGGACGAAAATGACCTAAATGTTCAACCAATGACACAAAATTAGTTATTGGATGCACAAGATTGGTTAAAAACCCTAATTGGACGAGAATAAGCCTTGGGAGGACGAAAATGACCTAAATGTTCAACCAACGACACAAAATCACTTATTGGATGCACAAGATTGGTTAAAAACCCAAATTGGACAAGAATTAGCCTTGGGAGGACGAAAATGACCTAAATGTTCAACCAATGACACAAAATCACTTATTGGATGTACAAGATTGGTTAAAAACCCTAATTGGACGAGAATAAGCCTAGGGAGGACGAAAATGACCTAAATGTTCAACCAATGACCTAAACGTACTTATTGGATGCACAAGATTAGTTAAAAACCCTAATTGGGCGAGAATAATCCTTGGTAGGACGAAAATAACCTAAATGTTCAACCAATGACACAAATTTACTTATTGGATGCACTAGATTGGTTAAAAACCCTAATTCGACGAGAATAAGCCTAGGGAGGACAAAAATGACCTAAATGTTCAACCAATGACACAAAATCAGTTATTGGATGCACAAGATTGGTTAAAAACCCTAATTGGACGAGAATAAGCCTTGGGAGGATGAAAATGACCTAAATGTTCAACCAACGACACAAAATCACTTATTGGATGCACAAGATTGGTTAAAAACCCAAATTGGACAAGAATTAGCCTTGGGAGGACGAAAATGACCTAAATGTTCAACCAATGACACAAAATCACTTATTGGATGTACAAGATTGGTTAAAAACCCTAATTGGACGAGAATAAGCCTAGGGAGGACGAAAATGACCTAAATGTTCAACCAATGACCTAAACGTACTTATTGGATGCACAAGATTAGTTAAAAACCCTAATTGGGCGAGAATAAGCCTTGGTAGGACGAAAATGACCTAAATGTTCAACCAATGACACAAATTTACTTATTGGATGCACTAGATTGGTTAAAAACCCTAATTGGACGAGAATAAGCCTAGGGAGGACAAAAATGACCTAAATGTTCAACCAATGACACAAAATAACTTATTGGATGCACAAGATTGGTTAAAAACCCTAATTGGAAGAGAATAAGCCTTGGGAGGACGAAAATGACCTAAATGTTCAACCAATGACACAAAATCAGTTATTGGATGCACAAGATTGGTTAAAAACCCTAATTGGACGAGAATAAGCCTTGGGAGGACGAAAATGACCTAAATGTTCAACCAATGACACAAAATCATTTATTGGATGCACAAGATTGGTTAAAAACCCTAATTGGACGAGAATAAGCCTTGGGAGGACGAAAATGACCTAAATGTTCAACCAATGACACAAATGTACTTATTGGATGCACAAGATTGGTTAAAAACCCTAATTGGACGAGAATAAGTCTTGGGACGACGAAAATGACCTAAATGTTAAACCAATGGCACGAAATCACTTATAATATGCACAAGATTGGTTAAAAACCCTAATTGGACGAGAATAAGCCTAGGGAGGACGAAAATGGCCTAAATGTTTAACCAATGACCTAAAATCACTTATTGGATGCACAAGATTGGTTAAAAACCCTAATTAAACGAGAATAAGCCTTGGGAGGACGAAAATGACCTAAATGTTCAACCACTGACACAAAATCACTTATTGTATGCGCAAGATTGGTTAAAATCCCTAATTGGAGGAGAATAAGCCTTGGGAGGACGAAAATGGCCTAAATGTTCAACCAATGACACAAAATCACTTATTGGATGCACTAGATTGGTTAAAAATCCTAATTGGAGGAGAATAAGCCTTGGGAGGACGAAAATGACCTAAATGTTCAACCAATGACACAAAATCACTTATTGGATGCACAAGATTGGTTAAAAACCCTAATTGGACGAGAATAAGCCTTGGGAGGACGAAAATGACCTAAATGTTCAACCAATGACACAAATGTACTTATTGGATGCACAAGATTGGTTAAAAACCATAATTGGACGACAATAAGCCTAGGGAGGACGAAAATGACCTAAATGTTAAACCAATGACACAAAATCACTTATTGTGTGCACAAGATTGGTTAAAATCCCTAATTAGGCGAGACTAAGCCTTGGGAGGACGCATATGACCTAAATGTTCAACCAATGACACAAAATCACTTATTGGATGCACAAGATTGGTTAAAAACCCTAATTGGACGAGAATAAGCCTTGGGAGGACGAAAATGACCTAAATGTTCAACCAATGACACAAAATCACTTATTGGATGCACAAGATTGGTTAAAAACCCTAACTGGACGAGAATAAGCCTTGGGAGGACGAAAATGACCTAAATGTTCAACCAATGACCCAAAATCACTTCTTGGATGCACAAGATTGGTAAAAAAACCCTAATTGGACGAGAATAAGCCTAGGGAGGACGAAAATGACCTAAATGGTCAACCAATGACACAAAATCAATTATTGGATGTACAAGATTGGGTAAAAACCCTAATTGGACGAGAATAAGTCTTGGGAGGACGAAAATGACCTAAATGTTCAACCAATGACACAAAATCACTTATTGGATGCACAAGATTGGTTAAAAACCCTAATTGGACGAGAATAAGCCTTGGGAGGACGAAAATGACCTAAATGTTCAACCAATGACACAAATGTACTTATTGGATGCACAAGATTGGTTAAAAACCCTAATTGGACGAGAATAAACCTAGGGAGGACGAAAATAACCTAAATGTTCAACCAATGACACAAAATCACTTATTGGATGCACAAGATTGGTTAAAAACCCTAATTGGACGAGAATAAGCCTTGGGAGGACGAAAATGACCTAAATGTTCAACCAATGACACAAAATCACTTATTTGATGCCCAAGATTGGTTAAAAACCCTAATTGGACGAGAATAAGCCTTAGGAGGACGAAAATGACCTAAATGTTCAACCAATGACACAAAATCACTTATTGGATGCACAAGATTGGTTAAAAACCCTAATTGGACGAGAATAAGCCTTGGGAGGACGAAAATGACCTAAATGTTCAACCAATGACACAAATGTACTTATTGGATGCACAAGATTGGTTAAAAACCCTAATTGGAAGAGAATAAGCCTTGGGAGGACGAAAATGACCTAAATGTTCAACCAATAAAACAAATGTACTTATTGGATGCACAAGATTGGTTAAAAACCCTAATTGGACGAGAATTAACCTTGGGAGGACGAAAATGACCTAAATGTTCAACCAATGACACAAATGTACTTATTGGATGCACAAGATTGGTTAAAAACCCTAATTGGACGAGAATAAGCCTTGGGAGGACGAAAATGACCTAAATGTTCAACCAATGACACAAATGTACTTATTGGATGCACAAGATTGGTTAAAAACCCTAATTGGACGAGAATAGGATTTGAGAGGACGAAAATGACCTAAATGTTCAACCAATGACACAAATGTACTTATTGGATGCACAAGATTGGTTAAAAACCCTAATTGGACGAGAATAAGCCTTGGGAGGACGAAAATGACCTAAATGTTCAACCAATGACACAAATGTACTTATTGGATGCACAAGATTGGTTAAAAACCCTAACTGGACAAGAAAAAGACTTGGGAGGACGAAAATAACCTAAATGTTCAACCAATGACACAAATGTACTTATTGGATGCACAAGATTGGTTAAAAACCCTAATTGGACGAGAATAAGCCTTGGGAGGACGAAAATGACCTAAATGTTCAACCAATGACACAAATGTACTTATTGGATGCACAAGATTGGTTAAAAACCCTAATTGGACGAGAATAAGCCTTGGGAGGACGAAAATGACCTAAATGTTTAACTAATGACACAAATGTACTTATTGGATGCACAAGATTGGTTAAAAACCCTAATTGGACGAGAATAAGCCTAGGGAGGACAAAAATGACCTAAATGTTCAACCAATGACACAAAATCACTTATTGGATGCACAAGATTGGTTAAAAACCCTAATTGGAAGAGAATAAGCCTTCGGAGGACGAAAATGACTTAAATGTTCAACCAATGACACAAAATCAGTTATTGGATGCACAAGATTGGTTAAAAACCCTAATTGGACGAGAATAAGCCTAGGGAGGACGAAAATGACCTAAATGTTCAACCAATGACACAAATGTACTTATTGGATGCACAAGATTGGTTAAAAACCCTAATTGGGCGGGAATAAGCCTTCGGATGACGAAAATGACCTAAATAATCAACCAATGACACAAATGTACTTATTGGATGCACAAGATTGGTTAAAAACCCTAATTGGACGAGAATAAGCCTAGGGAGGACGAAAATGACCTAAATGTTCAACCAATGACATAAACGTACTTATTGGATGCACAAGATTAGTTAAAAACCCTAATTGGGCGAGAATAAGCCTTGGGAGGACGAAAATGACCTAAATGTTCAACCAATGACACAAATGTACTAATTGGATGCACAAGATTGGTTAAAAACCCTAATTGGACGAGAATAAGCCTTAAGAGGACGAAAATGACCTAAATGTTTAACTAATGACACAAATGTACTTATTGGATGCACAAGATTGGTTAAAAAACCCTAATTGGACGAGAATAAGCCTAGGGAGGACAAAAATGACCTAAATGTTCAACCAATGACACAAAATCACTTATTGGATGCACAAGATTGGTTAAAAACCCTAATTGGAAGAGAATAAGCCTTGGGAGGACGAAAATGACCTAAATGTTCAACCAATGACACAAAATCAGTTATTGGATGCACAAGATTGGTTAAAAACCCTAATTGGACGAGAATAAGCCTTGGGAGGACGAAAATGACCTAAATGTTCAATCAATGACACAAATGTACTAATTAGATGCACAAGATTGGTTAAAAACCCTAATTGGACGAGAATAAGCCTTAAGAGGACGAAAATGACCTAAATGTTTAACTAATGACACAAATGTACTTATTGGATGCACAAGATTGGTTAAAAACCCTAATTGGACGAGAATAAGCCTAGGGAGGACAAAAATGACCTAAATGTTCAACCAATGACACAAAATCACTTATTGGATGCACAAGATTGGTTAAAAACCCTAATTGGAAGAGAATAAGCCTTGGGAGGACGAAAATGACCTAAATGTTCAACCAATGACACAAAATCAGTTATTGGATGCACAAGATTGGTTAAAAACCATAATTGGACGAGAATAAGCATTGGGAGGACGAAAATGACCTAAATGTTCAACCAATGACACAAAATCACTTATTGGATGCACAAGATTGGTTAAAAACCCAAATTGGACAAGAATTAGCCTTGGGAGGACGAAAATGACCTAAATGTTCAACCAATGACACAAAATAACTTATTGGATGCACAAGATTGGTTAAAAACCCTAATTGGACGAGAACAAGCCTAGGGAGGACGAAAATGACCTAAATGTTCAACCAATGGCATAAACGTACTTATTGGATGCACAAGATTGGTTAAAAACCCTAACTGGACGAGAATAAGCCTTAAGAGGACGAAAATGACCTAAATGTTCAACTAATGACACAAATTTACTTATTGGATGCACAAGATTGGTTAAAAACCCTAATTGGACGAGAATAAGCCTAGGGAGGACAAAAATGACCTAAATGTTCAACCAATGACACAAAATAACTTATGGGATGCACAAGATTGGTTAAAAACCCTAATTGGAAGAGAATAAGCCTTGGGAGGACGAAAATGACCTAAATGTTCAACCAATGACACAAAATCAGTTATTGGATGCACAAGATTGGTTAAAAACCCTAATTGGACGAGAATAAGCCTTGGGAGGACGAAAATGACCTAAATGTTCAACCAATGACACAAATGTACTTATTGGATGCACAAGATTGGTTAAAAACCCTAATTTGACGAGAATAAGCCTCGGGAGGACGAAAATGACCTAAATGTTCAACCAATGACACAAAATCACTTATTGGATGCACAAGATTGGCTAAAAACCCTAACTGGACGAGAATAAGCCTTAAGAGGACGAAAATGACCTAAATGTTTAACTAATGACACAAATGTATTTATTGGATGCACAAGATTGGTTAAAAACCCTAATTGGACGAGAATAAGCCTAGGGAGGACAAAAATGACCTAAATGTTCAACCAATGACACAAAATAACTTATTGGATGCACAAGATTGGTTAAAAACCCTAATTGGAAGAGAATAAGCCTTCGGAGGACGAAAATGACCTAAATGTTCAACCAATGACACAAAATCAGTTATTGGATGCACAAGATTGGTTAAGAACCCTAATTGGACGAGAATAAGCCTTGGGAGGACGAAAATGACCTAAATTTTCAACCAACGACACAAAATCACTTATTGGATGTACAAGATTGGTTAAAAACCCTAATTGGACGAGAATAAGCCTAGGGAGGACGAAAATGACCTAAATGTTCAACCAATGACCTAAACGTACTTATTGGATGCACAAGATTAGTTAAAAACCCTAATTGGGCGAGAATAAGCCTTGGTAGGACGGAAATGACCTAAATGTTCAACCAATGACCTAAACGTACTTATTGGATGCACAAGATTAGTTAAAAACCCTAATTGGGCGAGAATAATCCTTGGTAGGACGAAAATAACCTAAATGTTCAACCAATGACACAAATTTACTTATTGGATGCACTAGATTGGTTAAAAACCCTAATTCGACGAGAATAAGCCTAGGGAGGACAAAAATGACCTAAATGTTCAACCAATGACACAAGATCAGTTATTGGATGCACAAGATTGGTTAAAAACCCTAATTGGAAGAGAATAAGCCTTGGGAGGACGAAAATGACCTAAATGTTCAACCAATGACACAAAATCAGTTATTGGATGCACAAGATTGGTTAAAAACCCTAATTGGACGAGAATAAGCCTTGGGAGGACGAAAATGACCTAAATGTTCAATCAATGACACAAATGTACTAATTAGATGCACAAGATTGGTTAAAAACCCTAATTGGACGAGAATAAGCCTTAAGAGGACGAAAATGACCTAAATGTTTAACTAATGACACAAATGTACTTATTGGATGCACAAGATTGGTTAAAAACCCTAATTGGACGAGAATAAGCCTAGGGAGGACAAAAATGACCTAAATGTTCAACCAATGACACAAAATCACTTATTGGATGCACAAGATTGGTTAAAAACCCTAATTGGAAGAGAATAAGCCTTCGGAGGACGAAAATGACCTAAATGTTCAACCAATGACACAAAATCAGTTATTGGATGCACAAGATTGGTTAAAAACCCTAATTGGACGAGAATAAGCCTTGGGAGGATGAAAATGACCTAAATGTTCAACCAACGACACAAAATCACTTATTGGATGCACAAGATTGGTTAAAAACCCAAATTGGACAAGAATTAGCCTTGGGAGGACGAAAATGACCTAAATGTTCAACCAATGACACAAAATCACTTATTGGATGTACAAGATTGGTTAAAAACCCTAATTGGACGAGAATAAGCCTAGGGAGGACGAAAATGACCTAAATGTTCAACCAATGACATAAACGTACTTATTGGATGCACAAGATTAGTTAAAAACCCTAATTGGGCGAGAATAAGCCTTAGGAGGACGAAACTGACCTAAATGTTCAACCAATGACACAAAATCACTTATTGGATGCACAAGATTGGTTAAAAACCCTAATTGGACGAGAATAAGCCTAGGGAGGACGAAAATGACCTAAATGTTCAACCAATGACACAAAATCACTTATTGGATGCACAAGATTGGTTAAAAACCCAAATTGGACGAGAATTAGCCTAGGGAGGACAAAAATGACCTAAATGCTCAACCAATGACACCAAATCACTTATTGGATGCACAAGATTGGTTAAAAACCCTAATTGGACGAGAATAAGCCTAGGGAGGACGAAAATGACCTAAATGTTCAACCAATGACACAAATGTACTTATTGGATGCACAAGATTGGTTAAAAACCCTAATTGGACGAGAATAAGCCTTGGGAGGACGAAAATGACCTAAATGTTCAACCAATGACACAAAATCACTTATTGGATGCACAAGATTGGTTAAAAACCCTAATTGGACGAGATTAAGCATAGGGAGGACGAAAATGACCTAAATGTTCAACCAATGACACAAAATCACTTATTTCATGCACAAGATTGGTTAAAAACCCTAATTGGACGAGAATAAGCCTAGGGAGGACGAAAATGACCTAAATGTTCAACCAATGACACAAATGTACTTATTGGATGCACAAGATTGGTTAAAAACCCTAATTGGACGAGAATAAGCCTAGGGAGGACGAAAATGACCTAAATGTTATACGAATGACACAAATGTACTTATTGGATGCACAAGATTGGTTAAAAACCCTAATTGGACGAGAATAAGCCTAGGGAGGACGAAAATGACCTAAATGTTCAACCAATGACACAAAATCACTTATTGGATGCACAAGATTGGTTAAAAACCCTAATTGGACTAGAATAAGCCTTGGGAGGACGAAAATGTCCTAAATGTTCAACAAATGACAAAAATGTACTTATTGGATGGACAAGATTGGTTAAAAACCCTAATTGGACGAGAATAAGCCTTGGGAGGACGAAAATGACCTAAATGTTTAACCAATGACACAAAATCACTTATTGGATGCACAAGATTGGTTAAAAACCCTAATTGGACGAGAATAAGCCTTGGGAGGACGAAAATGACCTAAATGTTCAACCAATGACACAAAATCACTTATTGGATGCACAAGATTGGTTAAAAACCCTAATTGGACGAGAATAAGCCTTGGGAGGACGAAAATGACCTAAATGTTCAACCAATGACACAAAATCACTTATTGGATGCACAAGATTGGTTAAAAACCCTAATTGGAAAGAATAAGCCTAGGGAGGACGAAAATGACCTAAATGTTCAACCAATGACACAAATGTACTTATTGGATGCACAAGATTGGTTAAAAACCCTAATTGGACGAGAATAAGCCTAGGGAGGACGAAAATGACCTAAATGTTCAACCAATGAAACAAAAGCACTTATTGGATGCACAAGATTGGTTAAAAACCCTAATTGGACGAGAATAAGCCTTGGGAGGACGAAAATGACCTAAATGTTCAACCAATGACACAAAATCACTTATTGGATGCACAAGATTGGTTAAAAACCCTAATTAGACGAGAATAAGCCTTGAGAGGACGAAAATGACCTATATGTTCAACCAATGACACAAAATCACTTATTGGATACACAAGATTGGTTAAAAACCCTAATTGGACGAGAATAAGCCATGGGAGATCGAAAATGACCTAAATGTTCAACCAATGACACAAAATCACTTATTAGATGCACAAGATTGGTTAAAAACCCTAATTGGACGAGAATAAGCCTTGGGAGGACGAAAATGACACAAAATCACTTATTGGATGCACAAGATTGGTTAAAAACCCTAATTGGACGAGAATAAGCCATGGGAGATCGAAAATGACCTAAATGTTCAACCAATGACACAAAATCACTTATTAGATGCACAAGATTGGTTGAAAACCCTAATTGGACGAGAATAAGCCTAGGGAGGACGAAAATGACCTAAATGTTCAACCAATGACACAAATGTACTTATTGGATGCACAAGATTGGTTAAATATCCTAATTGGACAAGAATAAGCCTAGGAGGACGAAAATGACCGATATGTTCAACCAATGACACAAATGTACTTATTGGATGCACAAGATTGGTTAAAAACCCTAATTGGACGAGAATAAGCCTTGGGAGGACGAAAATGACCTAAATGTTTAACTAATGACACAAAATCACTTATTGGATGCACAAGATTGGTTAAAAACCCTAATTGGACGAGAATAAGCCTTGGGAGGACGAAAATGACCTAAATGTTCAACCAATGACACAAAATCACTTATTGGATGCACAAGATTGGTTAAAAACCCTAATTCGAAGAGAATAGGTCTTGGGAGGACGAAAATGAACTAAATGTTCAACCAATGACACAAAATCACTTATTGGATGCACAAGATTGCTTAAAAAGCCTAATTGGACGAGAATAAGCCTAGGGAGGACGAAAAATCACCTAAATGTTCAACCGATGACACAAATGTACTTATTGGATTCACAAGATTCGTTAAAAACCCTAATTGGACGAGAATAAGCCTTAAGAGGATGAAAATGACCTAAATGTTCAACCAATGACACAAAATCACTTATTGGATGCACAAGATTGGTTAAAAACCCTAATTGGACGAGAATAAGCCTTGGGAGGACGAAAATGACCTAAATGTTCAACCAATGACACAAAATCACTTATTGGATGCACAAGATTGGTTAAAAACCCTAATTTGAAGAGAATAGGCCTTGGGAGGACGAAAATGACCTAAATGTTCAACCAATGACACAAAATCACTTATTGGATGCACAAGATTGGTTAAAAACCCTAATTGGACGAGAATAAGCCTAGGGAGGACGAAAATCACCTAAATGTTCAACCAATGACACAAATGTACTTATTGGATGCACAAGATTGGATAAAAACCCTAATTGGACGAGAATAAGCCTTGGGAGGACAAAATTGACCTAAATGTTAACCCAATGACACAAATGTACTTATTGGATGCATAAGATTGGTTAAAAACCCTAATTGGACGAGAATAAGCCTTGAAGGAAGAAAATGACCTAAATGTTCAACCAATGACACAAATGTACTTATTGGATGCACAAGATTGGTTAAAAACCCTAATTGGACGAGAATAAGCCTAGGGAGGACGAAAATGACCTAAATGTTCAACCAATGACATAAACGTACTTATTGGATGCACAAGATTAGTAAAAACCCTAATTGGGCGAGAGTAAGCCTTGGGAGGACGAAAATGATATAAACGTTCAACCAATGACACAAAATCACTTATTGGATGCACTAGATTGGTTAAAAACCCTAATTGGACGAGAATAAGCCTTGGGAGGACGAAAATGACCTAAATGTTCAACCAATGACACAAAATCACTTATTGGATGCACAAGATTGGTTAAAAACCCTAACTGGACGAGAATAAGCCTTGGGAGGACGAAAATGACCTAAATGTTCAACTAATGACACAAATTTACTTATTGGATGCACAAGAATGGTTAAAAACCCTAATTGGACGAGAATAAGCCTAGGGAGGACAAAAATGACCTAAATGTTCAACCAATGACACAAAATAACTTATTGGATTGACAAGATTGGTTAAAAACCCTAATTGGAAGAGAATAAGCCTTGGGAGGACGAAAATGACCTAAATGTTCTACCAATGACACAAAATCAATTATTGGATGCACAAGATTGGTTAAAAACCCTAATTGGACGAGAATAAGCCTTGGGAGGACGAAAAATGACCTATATGTTCAACCAATGACACAAATGTACTTATTGGAGGCACAAGATTGGTTAAAAACCCTAATTGGGCGGGAATAAGCCTTCGAATGACGAAAATGACCTAAATGTTCCACCAATGACACAAATGTACTTATTGGATGCACAAGATTGGTTAAAAACCCTAATTGGACGAGAATAAGCCTAGGGAGGACAAAAATGACCTAAATGTTCAACCAATGACACAAAATAACTTATTGGA
>JBBPBP010000648.1:26242-46291 GCA_037974735.1 Cicer chorassanicum
CCTAAATGTTCAACCAATGACACAAGATCAGTTATTGGATGCACAAGATTGGTTAAAAACCCTAATTGGAAGAGAATAAGCCTTGGGAGGACGAAAATGACCTAAATGTTCAACCAATGACACAAAATCACTTATTGGATGCACAAGATTGGTTAAAAACCCTAACTGGACGAGAATAAGCCTTGGGAGGACGAAAATGACCTAAATGTTCAACCAATGACATAAACGTACTTATTGGATGCACAAGATTAGTAAAAACCCTAATTGGGCGAGAGTAAGCCTTGGGAGGACGAAAATGATATAAACGTTCAACCAATGACACAAAATCACTTATTGGATGCACTAGATTGGTTAAAAACCCTAATTGGACGAGAATAAGCCTTGGGAGGACGAAAATGACCTAAATGTTCAACCAATGACACAAAATCACTTATTGGATGCACAAGATTGGTTAAAAACCCTAACTGGACGAGAATAAGCCTTGGGAGGACGAAAATGACCTAAATGTTCAACTAATGACACAAATTTACTTATTGGATGCACAAGAATGGTTAAAAACCCTAATTGGACGAGAATAAGCCTAGGGAGGACAAAAATGACCTAAATGTTCAACCAATGACACAAAATAACTTATTGGATTGACAAGATTGGTTAAAAACCCTAATTGGAAGAGAATAAGCCTTGGGAGGACGAAAATGACCTAAATGTTCAACCAATGACACAAAATCAATTATTGGATGCACAAGATTGGTTAAAAACCCTAATTGGACGAGAATAAGCCTTGGGAGGACGAAAAATGACCTATATGTTCAACCAATGACACAAATGTACTTATTGGAGGCACAAGATTGGTTAAAAACCCTAATTGGGCGGGAATAAGCCTTCGAATGACGAAAATGACCTAAATGTTCCACCAATGACACAAATGTACTTATTGGATGCACAAGATTGGTTAAAAACCCTAATTGGACGAGAATAAGCCTAGGGAGGACGAAAATGACCTAAATGTTAAACCAATGACATAAACGTACTTATTGGATGCACAAGATTAGTTAAAAACCCTAATTGGGCAAGAATAAGGCTTGGGAGGATGAAAATGACCTAAATGTTCAACCAATGACACAAAATCAATTATTGGATGCACAAGATTGGTTAAAAACCCTAATTGGACGAGAATAAGCCTTGGGAGGACGAAAATGACCTAAATGTTCAACCAATGACACAAAAGCACTTATTGGATGCACAAGATTGGTTAAAAACCCTAATTGGAAGAGAATAAGCCTTGGGAGGACGAAAATGACCTAAATGTTCAACCAATGACACAAAATCAGTTATTGGATGCACAAGATTGGTTAAAAACCCTAATTGGACGAGAATAAGCCTTGGGAGGACGAAAATGACCTAAATGTTCAATCAATGACACAAATGTACTAATTGGATGCATAAGATTGGTTAAAAACCCTAATTGGACGAGAATAAGCCTTAAGAGGACGAAAATGACCTAAATGTTTAACTAATGACACAAATGTACTTTTTGGATGCACAAGATTGGTTAAAAACCCTAATTGGACGAGAATAAGCCTAGGGAGGACAAAAATGACCTAAATGTTCAACCAATGACACAAAATAACTTATTGGATGCACAAGATTGGTTAAAAACCCTAATTGGACGAGAATAAGCCTAGGGAGGACGAAAATGACCTAAATGTTCAACCAATGACATAAACGTACTTATTGGATGCACAAGATTAGTTAAAAACCCTAATTGGACGAGAATAAGCCTTGGGAGGACGAAAATGACCTAAATGTTCAACCAATGACACAAAATCACTTATTGGATGCACTAGATTGGTTAAAATCCCTAATTGGACGAGAATAAGCCTTGGGAGGACGAAAATGACCTAAATGTTCAACCAATGACACAAAATCACTTATTGGATGCACAAGATTGGTTAAAAACCCAAATTGGACAAGAATTAGCCTTGGGAGGACGAAAATGACCTAAATGGTCAACCAATGACGTAAAATAACTTATTGGATGCACAAGATTGGTTAAAAACCCTAATTGGACGAGAATAAGCCTAGGGAGGACGAAAATGACCTAAATGTTCAACCAATGACATAAACGTACTTATTGGATGCACAAGATTAGTTAAAAACCCTAATTGGGCGAGAATAAGCCTTGGGAGGACGAAAATGACCTAAATGTTCAACCAATGACACAAAATAACTTATTGGATGCACAAGATTGGTTAAAAACCCTAATTGGAAGAGAATAAGCCTTGGGAGGACGAAAATGACCTAAATGTTCAACCAATGACACAAAATCAGTTATTGGATGCACAAGATTGGTTAAAAACCCTAATTTGACGACAATAAGCCTTGGGAGGACGAAAATGACCTAAATGTTCAGCCAATGACACAAAATCACTTACTGGATGCACAAGATTGGTTAAAAACCCTAATTGGACGAGAATAAGCCTTGGGAGGACGAAAATGACCTAAATGTTCAACCAATGACACAAATGTACTAATTGGATGCACAAGATTGGTTAAAAACCCTAATTGGACGAGAATAAGCCTTGGGAGGACGAAAATGACCTAAATGTTCAACCAATGATACAAAATCACTTATTGGATGCACAAGATTGGTTAAAAACCCTAATTGGACGAGAATAAGCCTAGGGAGGACGAAAATGACCTAAATATTCAACCAATGACACAAATGTAGTTATTTGATGCACAAGATTGGTTAAAAACCCTAATTGGACGAGAATAAGCCTAGGGAGGACGAAAATGACCTAAATGTTCAACCAATGACACAAAATCACTTATTGGATGCACAAGATTGGTTAAAAACCCTAATTGGACGAGAATACGCATTGGGAGGACGAAAATGACCTAAATGTTCAACCAATGACACAAGTGTACTTATTGGATGCTCAAGATTGGTTAAAAACCCTAATTGGACGAGAATAAGCCTAGGGAGGACGAAAATGACCTAAATGTTCAACCAATGACACAAATGTACTTATTGGATGCACAAGATTGGTTAAAAACCCTAATTGGACGAGAATAAGCCTTGGGAGGACGAAAATGACCTAAATGTTCAACCAATGACACAAAATCACTTATTGGATGCACAAGATTGGTTAAAAACCCTAATTGGACGAGATTAAGCATAGGGAGGACGAAAATGACCTAAATGTTCAACCAATGACACAAAATCACTTATTTCATGCACAAGATTGGTTAAAAACCCTAATTGGACGAGAATAAGCCTAGGGAGGACGAAAATGACCTAAATGTTCAACCAATGACACAAATGTACTTATTGGATGCACAAGATTGGTTAAAAACCCTAATTGGACGAGAATAAGCCTAGGGAGGACGAAAATGACCTAAATGTTCAACCAATGACACAAATGTACTTATTGGATGCACAAGATTGGTTAAAAACCCTAATTGGACGAGAATAAGCCTTGGGAGGACGAAAATGACCTAAATGTTGAACCAATGACACAAAATCACTTATTGGAAGCACAAGATTGGTTAAAAACCCTAATTGGACGAGAATAAGCGTTGGGAGGACGAAAACGATCTAAATGTTCAACCAATGACACAAATGTACTAATTGGATGCACAAGATTGGTTAAAAACCCTAATTGGACGAGAATAAGCCTAGGGAGGACGAAAATGACCTAAATGTTCAACCAATGACACACATGTACTTATTGGATGCACAAGATTGGTTAAAAACCCTAATTGGACGAGAATAAGCCTTTGGAGGACGAAAATGACCTAAATGTTCAACCAATGACACAAAATCACTTATTGGAAGCACAAGATTGGTTAAAAACCCTAATTGGACGAGAATAAGCGTTGGGAGGACGAAAATGACCTAAATGTTCAACCAATGACACAAATGTACTCATTGGATGCACTAGATTGGTTAAAAACCCTAATTGGACGAGAATAAGCCTTGGGAGGACGAAAATGACCTAAATGTTCAACCAATGACACAAAATCACTTATTGGATGCACAAGATTGGTTAAAAACCCTAATTGGACGAGAATAAGCCTATGGAGGGCGAAAATGACCTAAATGTTCAACCAATGACACAAATGTACTTATTGGATGCACAAGATTGGTTAAAAACCCTAATTGGACGAGAATAAGCCTTTGGAGGACGAAAATGACCTAAATGTTCAACCAATGACACAAATGTACTTATTGCATGCACAAGATTGGTTAAAAACCCTAATTGGACGAGAATAAGCCTTAGGAGGACGAAAATGACATAAATGTTCAACCAATGACACAAATTTACTTATTGGATGCACAAGATTGGTTAAAAACCCTAATTGGACGAGAATAAGCCTTGGGAGGACGAAAATGACCTAAATGTTCAACCAATGACACAAATTTACTTATTGGATGCACAAGATTGGTTAAAAACCCTAATTGGACGAGAATAAGCCTAGGGAGGACGAAAATGACCTAAATGTTCAACCAATGACACAAATGTACTTATTGCATGCACAAGATTGGTTAAAAACCCTAATTGGACGAGAATAAGCCTTGGGAGGACGAAAATGACCTAAATGTTCAACCAATGACACAAATTTACTTATTGGATGCACAAGATTGGTTAAAAACCCTAATTGGACGAGAATAAGCCTTGGGAGGACGAAAGTGACCTAAAAGTTTAACCAATGACACAAAATCACTTATTGGATGCACAAGACTGGTTAAAAACCCTTATTGGACGAGAATAAGCCTAGGGAGGACAAAAATGACCTAAATGTTCAACCAATGACACAAATGTACTTATTGAATGCACAAGATTGGTTAAAAACCCTAATTGGACGAGAATAAGCCTTGGGAGGACGAAAATGACCTAAATGTTCAACCAATGACACAAATTTACTTATTGGATGCACAAGATTGGTTAAAAACCCTAATTGGACGAGAATAAACCTTGGGAGGACGAAAGTGACCTAAATGTTCAACCAATGACACAAAATCACTTATTAGATGCACAAGATTGGTTAAAAACCCTAATTGGACGAGAATAAGCCTTGGGAGGACGAAAATGACCTAAATGTTCAACCAATGACACAAATTTACTTATTGGATGCACAAGATTGGTTAAAAACCCTAATTGGACGAGAATAAGCCTTGGGAGGACGAAAATGACCTAAATGTTCAACCAATGACACAAAATAACTTATTGGATGCACAAGATTGGTTAAAAACCCTAATTGGACGAGAATAAGCCTTGGGAGGACGAAAATGACCTAAATGTTCAACCAATGACACAAAATCACTTATTGGATGCTCAAGATTGGTTAAAAACCCTAATTGGACGAGAATAAGCCTAAGAAGGACGAAAATGACCTAAATGTTCAACCAATGACACAAAATCACTTATTGGATGCACAAGATTGGTTAAAAACCCTAATTGGACGAGAATAAGCCTTGGGAGGACGAAAATGACCTAAATGTTCAACCAATGACACAAAATCACTTATTGGATGCACAAGATTGGTTAAAAACCCTAATTGGAAGAGAATAATCCTACAGAGGTTGAAAATGACCTAAATGTTCAACCAATGACACAAATGTACTTATTGGATGCACAAGATTGGTTAAAAACCCTAATTGGACGAGAATAAGCCTAGGGAGGACGAAAATGAACTAAATGTTCAACCAATGACACAAATGTACTTACTGGATGCACAAGATTGGTTAAAAACCCTAATTGCACGAGAATAAGCCTTGGGAGGACGAAAATGACCTAAATGTTCATTCAATGACACAAATGTACTTATTGGATGCACAAGATTGGTTAAAAACCCTAATTGGACGAGAATAAGCCTTGGGAGGACGAAAATGACCTAAATGTTCAACCAATGACACAAAATCACTTATTGGATGCACAAGATTGGTTAAAAACCCTAATTGGACGAAAATAAGCATAGGGAGGACGAAAATGACCTAAATGTTCAACCAATGACACAAATGTACTTATTGGATGCATAAAATTGGTTAAAAACCCTAATTGGACAAGAATAAGCCTTGGGAGGACGAAAATGACCTAAATGTTCAACCAATGACACAAAATCACTTATTGGATGCACAAGATTGGTTAAAAACCCTAATTGGACGAGAATAAGCCTAAGGAGGACGAAAATGACCTAAATATTCAACCAATGACACAAAATCACTTATTGGATGCACAAGATTGGTTAAAAACCCTAATTGGACGAGAATAAGCCTTGGGAGGACGAAAATGACCTAAATGTTCAACCAATGACACAAAATCACTTATTGGATGCACAAGATTGGTTAAAAACCCTAATTGGACGAGAATAAGCCTAGGGAAGACGAAAATGACCTAAATGTTCAACCAATGACACAAAATCACTTATTGGATGCACAAGATTGGTTAAAAACCCTAATTGGACGAGAATAAGCCTAGGGAGGACGAAAATGACCTAAATGTTCAACCAATGACACAAGCGTACTTATTGGATGCACAAGATTGGTTAAAAACCCTAATTGGACGAGAATAAGCCTAGGGAGGACGAAAATGACCTAAATGTTCAACCAATGACACAAATGTACTTATTGGATGCACAAGATTGGTTAAAAACCCTAATTGGACGAGAATAAGCTAAGGGAGGACGAAAATGACCTAAATGTTCAACAAATGACACAAAATCACCTATTGGATGCACAAGATTGGTTAAAAACCCTAATTGGACGAGAATAAGCCTAGGGAGGACGAAAATGACCTAAATGTTCAACCAATGACACAAAATCACTTATTGGATGCACAAGATTGGTTAAAAACCCTAATTGGACGAGAATAAGCCTAGGGAGGACGAAAATGACCTAAATGTTCAACCAATGACACAAAATCACTTATTGGATGCACAAGATTGGTTAAAAACCCTAATTGGACGAGAATAAGCTTTTGGAGGACATAAAGGACCTAAATGTTCAACCAATGACACAAATGTACTTATTGGATGCACAAGATTGGTTAAAAACCCTAATTGGACGAGAATAAGCCTTGGGAGGACGAAAATGACCTAAATGTTCAACCAATGACACAAAATCACTTATTGGATGCACAAGATTGGTTAAAAACCCTAATTGGACGAGAATAAGCCTTGGGAGGATGAAAATGACCTAAATGTTCAACCAATGACACAAAATCACTTATTGGATGCAGAAGATTGGTTAAAAACCCTAATTGGACGAGAATAAGCCTTGGGAGGACGAAAATGATCTAAATGTTCAACCAATGACACAAAATCACTTATTGGATGCACAAGATTGGTTAAAAACCCTAATTGGACGAGAATAAGCCTTGGGAGGACGAAAATGACCTAAATGTTCAACCAATGACACAAAATCACTTATTGGATGCACAAGATTGGTTAAAAACCCTAATTGGACGAGAATAAGCCTTGGGAGGACAAAAATGACTTAAATGTTCAACCAATGACACAAATGTACTTATTGGATGCACAAGATTGGTTAAAAACCCTAATTGGACGAGAATAAGCCTTGGGAGGACGAAAATGACCTAAATGTTCAACCAATGACACAAAATCACTTATTGGATGCACAAGATTGGTTAAAAACCCTAATTGGACGAGAATAAGCCTTGGGAGGACGAAAATGACCTAAATGTTCAACCAATGACACAAATGTACTTATTGGATGCACAAGATTGGTTAAAAACCATAATTGGACGACAATAAGCCTAGGGAGGACGAAAATGACCTAAATGTTAAACCAATGACACAAAATCACTTATTGTGTGCACAAGATTGGTTAAAATCCCTAATTAGGCGAGACTAAGCCTTGGGAGGACGCATATGACCTAAATGTTCAACCAATGACACAAAATCACTTATTGGATGCACAAGATTGGTTAAAAACCCTAATTGGACGAGAATAAGCCTTGGGAGGACGAAAATGACCTAAATGTTCAACCAATGACACAAAATCACTTATTGGATGCACAAGATTGGTTAAAAACCCTAGTTGGACGAGAATAAGCCTTGGGAGAATGAAAATGACCTAAATGTTCAACCAATGACACAAATGTACTTATTGGATGCACAAGATTGGTTAAAAACCCTAATTGGACGAGAATAAGCCTTGGGAGGACGAAAATGACCTAAATGTTCAACCAATGACACAAAATCATTTATTGGATGCAAAAGATTGGTTAAAAACCCTAATTGGACGAGAATAAGCCTTAGGATGAAAAAAGTGACCTAAATCTTCAACCAATGACACAAATGTACTTATTGGATGCACAAGATTGGTTAAAAACCCTAATTGGACGAGAATAAGCCTTGGGAGGACGAAAATGACCTAAATGTTCAACCAATGACACAAAATCACTTATTGGATGCACAAGATTGGTTAAAAACCCTAATTGGACTAGAATAAGCCTTGGGAGGACAAAAATGACCTAAATGTTCAACCAATGACACAAAATCACTTATTGGATGCACAAGATTGGTTAAAAACCCTAATTGGACGAGAATAAGCCTTGGGAGGACGAAAATGACCTAAATGTTCAACCGATGACACAAAATAACTTATTGGATGCACAAGATTGGTTAAAAACCCTAATTGGACGAGAATAAGCCTTGGGAGGACGAAAATGACCTAAATGTTCAACCAATGACACAAAATCACTTATTGGATGCACAAGATTGGTTAAAAACCCTAATTGGACGAGAATAAGCCGTGGGAGGACGAAAAGGACCTAAATGTTCAACCAATGACACAAATGTACTTATTGGATGCACAAGATTGGTTAAAAACCCTAATTGGACGAGAATAAGCCTAGGGAGGACGAAAATGACCTAAATGTTCAACCAATGACACAAATGTACTTATTGGATGCACAAGATTTGTTAAAACCCCTAATTGGACGAGAATAAGCCTAGGGAGGACGAAAATGACTTAAATATTCAACCAATGACACAAATGTACTTATTGGATGCACAAGATTGGTTAAAAACCCTAATTGGACGAGAATAAGCCTAGGGAGGACGAAAATGACCTAAATGTTCAACCAATGACACAAATGTACTTATTGGATGCACAAGATTGGTTAAAAACCCTAATTGGACGAGAATAAGCATTGGGAGGACGAAAATGACCTAAATGTTCAACCAATGACACAAATGTACTAATTGGATGCACAAGATTGGTTAAAAACCCTGATTGGACGAGAATAAGCCTAGGGAGGACGAAATTGACCTAAATGTTCAACCAATGACATAAATGTACTTATTGGATGCACAAGATTGGTTAAAAACCCTAATTGGACGAGAATAAGCCTTGGGAGGACCAAAATGACATAAATGTTTAACCAATGACACAAAATCACTTATTGGATGCACAAGATTGGTTAAAAACCCTAATTGGACGAGAATAAGCCTAGGGAGGACGAAAATGACCTAAATGTTCAACCAATGACACAAATGTACTTATTGGATGCACAAGATTGGTTAAAAACCCTAATTGGACGAGAATAAGCCTAGGGAGGATGTAAATGACCTAAGTGTTCAACCAATGACACAAAATCACTTATTGGTTGCACAAGATTGGTTGAAAACCCTAATTGGACGAGAATAAGCCTTGGGAGGACGAAAATGACCTAAATGTTTAACCAATGACACAAAATCACTTATTGGATGCACAAGATTGGTTAAAAACCCTAATTGGACGAGAATAAGCCTAGGGAGGACGAAAATGACCTAAATGTTCAACCAATGACACAAAATCACTTATTAGATGCACAAGATTGGTTAAAAACCCTAATAAGACGAGAATAAACCTTGGGAGAACGAAAAATTACCTAAATGTTCAACCAATGATACAAATGTACTTATTGGATGCACAAGATTGGTTAAAAACCCTAATTGGACGAGAATAAGCCTTGGGAGGACGAAAATGACCTAAATGTTCAACCAATGACACAAAATCACTTATTGGATGCACAAGATTGGTTAAAAACCCTAATTGGACGAGAATAAGCCTAGGGAGGACGAAAATGACCTAAATGTTCAACCAATGACCTAAACGTACTTATTGGATGCACAAGATTAGTTAAAAACCCTAATTGGGCGAGAATAAGCCTTGGTAGGACGAAAATGACCTAAATGTTCAACCAATGACCTAAACGTACTTATTGGATGCACAAGATTAGTTAAAAACCCTAATTGGGCGAGAATAATCCTTGGTAGGACGAAAATAACCTAAATGTTCAACCAATGACACAAAATCACTTATTGGATGCACAAGATTGGTTAAAAACCCTTATTGGAAGAGAATAAGCCTTGGGAGGACGAAAATGACCTGAATGTTCAACCAATGACACAAAATCAGTTATTGGATGCACAAGATTGGTTAAAAACCCTAATTGGACGAGAATAAGCCTTGGGAGGACGAAAATGACCTAAATGTTCAACCAATGACACAAACGTACTTATTGGATGCACAAGATTGGTTAAAAACCCTAATTGGACGAGAATAAGCCTTGGGAGGACGAAAATGACCTAAATATTCAACCAATGACACAAATGTACTTATTGGATGCACAAGATTGGTTAAAAACCCTAATTGGACGAGAACAAGCCTTGGGAGGACGAAAATGACCTAAATGTTCAACCAGTTACACAAAATCACTTATTGGATGCACAAGATTGGTTAAAAACCCTAATTGGACGAGAATAAGCCTTGGGAGGACGAAAATGACCTAAATGTTCAACCAATGACACAAATGTACTTATTGGATGCACAAGATTGGTTAAAAACCCTAATTGGACGAGAATAAGCCTTAGGAGGAGGAAAATGACCTAAATGTTCAACCAGTGACACAAAATCACTTATTGGATGCACAAGATTGGTTAAAAACCCTAATTGGACGAGAATAAGCCTAGGGAGGACGAAAATGACCTAAATGTTCAACCAATGACACAAATGTACTTATTGGATGCACAAGATTGGTTAAAAACCCTAATTGGACGAGAATAAGCCTTGGGAGGACGAAAATGACCTAAATGTTCAACCAATGGCACAAAATCACTTATTGGATGCATAAGATTGTTAAAAAACCCTAATTGGACGAGAATAAGCCTAGGGAGGACGAAAATGACCTAAATGTTCAACCAATGACACAAAATCACTTATTGGATGCACAAGATTGGTTAAAAACCCTAATTGGACGAGAATAAGCCTAGGGAGGACGAAAATGACCTAAATGTTCAACCAATGACACAAATGTACTTATTGGATGCACAAGATTGGTTAAAAACCCTAATTGGACGAGAATAAGCCTAGGGAGGACGAAAATGACCTAAATGTTCAACCAATGACACAAAATCACTTCTTGGATGCGCATGATTGGTTAAAAACCCTAATTGGACGAGAATAAGCCTAGGGAGGACGAAAATGACCTAAATGTTCAACCAATGACACAAAATTACTTATTGGATGCACAAGATTGGTTAAAAACCCTAATTGGACGAGAATAAGCCTAGGGAGAACGAAAATGACCTAAATGTTCAACCAATGACACAAATGTACTTATTGGATGCACAAGATTGGTTAAAAACCCTAATTGGACGAGAATAAGCCTAGGGAGGACAAAAATGACCTAAATGTTCAACCAATGACACAAAATAACTTATTGGATGCACAAGATTGGTTAAAAACCCTAATTGGAAGAGAATAAGCCTTGGGAGGACGAAAATGACCTAAATGTTCAACCAATGAAACAAAATCAGTTATTGGATGCACAAGATTGGTTAAAAACCCTAATTGGACGAGAATAAGCCTTGGGAGGACGAAAATGACCTAAATGTTCAACCAATGACACAAAATCACTTATTGGATGCACAAGATTGGTTCAAAACCCTAATTGGACGAGAATAAGCCAAAGGAGGACGAAAATGACCTAAATGTTCAACCAATGACACAATCAATTATTGGATGCACAAGATTGGTTAAAAACCCTAATTGGACGAGAATAAGCCTTGGGAGGACGAAAATGACCTAAATGTTCAACCAATGACACAAAATCACTTGTTGGATGCACAAGATTGGGTAAAAACCCTAATTGGACGAGAATAAGCCTCGGGAGGACGAAAATGACCTAAATGTTCAACCAATGACACAAAATCACTTATTGGATGCACAAGATTGGTTAAAAACCCTAATTGGACGAGAATAAGCCTTGGGAGGACGAAAATGACCTAAATGTTCAACCAATGACACAAAATCACTTATTGGATGCACAAGATTGGTTAAAAACCCAAATTGGACGAGAATTAGCCTAGGGAGGACAAAAATGACCTAAATGCTCAACCAATGACACCAAATCACTTATTGGATGCACAAGATTGGTTAAAAACCCTAATTGGACGAGAATAAGCCTAGGGAGGACGAAAATGACCTAAATGTTCAACCAATGACACAAATGTACTTATTGGATGCACAAGATTGGTTAAAAACCCTAATTGGACGAGAATAAGCCTTGGAGGACGAAAATGACCTAAATGTTCAACCAATGACACAAAATCACTTATTGGATGCACAAGATTGGTTAAAAACCCTAATTGGACGAGAATAAGCCTAGGGAGGACGAAAATGACCTAAATGTTCAACCAATGACACAAAACTACTTATTGGATGCACAAGATTGGTTAAAAACCCTAATTGGACGAGAATAAGCCTAGGGAGGACGAAAATGACCTAAATGTTCAACCAATGACACAAATGTACTTATTGGATGCACAAGATTGGTTAAAAACCCTAATTGGACGAGAATAAGCCTTGGGAGGACGAAAATGACCTAAATGTTCAACCAATGTCACAAAATCACTTATTGGATGCTCAAGATTGGTTGAAAACCCTAATTAGACGAGAATAAGCCTAGGGAGGACGAAAATGACCTAAATGTTCAAACAATGACACAAATGTACTTATTGGATGCCCAACATTGGTTAAAAACCCTAATTGGACGAGAATAAGCCTTGGGAGGACGAAAATGACCTAAATGTTCAACCAATGACACAAATGTACTTATTGGATGCACAAGATTGGTTAAAAACCCTAATTGGACGAGAATAAGCCTAGGGAGGACGAAAATGACCTAAATGTTCAACCAATGACACAAATGTACTTATTGGATGCACAAGATTGGTTAAAAACCCTAATTGGACGAGAATAAGCCTTGGGAGGACGAAAATGACCTAAATGTTCGACAAATGGCACAAAATCACTTATTGGATGCACAAGATTGGTTAAAAACCCTAATTGGACGAGAATAAGCCTAGGGAGGACGAAAATGACCTAAATGTTCAACCAATGACACAAATGTACTTATTGGATGCACAAGATTGGTTAAAAACCCTAATTGGACGAGAATAAGCCAAGGGAGGACAAAAATGACCTAAATGTTCAACGAATGACACAAAAACACTTATTGGAAGCATAAGATTGGTTAAAATCCCTAATTGGACGAGAATAAGCCTTGGGAGGACGAAAATGACCTAAATGTTCAACCAATGACACAAATGTACTTATTGGATGCACAAGATTGGTTAAAAACCCTAATTGGACGAGAATAAGCCTAGGGAGGACGAAAATGACCTAAATGTTCGATCAATGACACAAAATCACTTATTGGATGCACAAGATTGGTTAAAAACCCTAATTGGACAAGAATAAGCCTTGGGAGGACGAAAATCACCTAAATTTTTAACCAATGACACATAATCACTTATTGGATGCACAAGATTGGTTAAAAACCCTAATTGGACGAGAATAAGCCTTGGGAGGACGAAAATGACCTAAATGTTCAACCAATGACACAAATGTACTTATTGGATGCACAAGATTGGTTAAAAACCCTAATTTGACGAGAATAAGCCTCGGGAGGACGAAAATGACCTAAATGTTCAACCAATGACACAAAATCACTTATTGGATGCACAAGATTGGCTAAAAACCCTAACTGGACGAGAATAAGCCTTAAGAGGACGAAAATGACCTAAATGTTTAACTAATGACACAAATGTATTTATTGGATGCACAAGATTGGTTAAAAACCCTAATTGGACGAGAATAAGCCTAGGGAGGACAAAAATGACCTAAATGTTCAACCAATGACACAAAATAACTTATTGGATGCACAAGATTGGTTAAAAACCCTAATTGGAAGAGAATAAGCCTTCGGAGGACGAAAATGACCTAAATGTTCAACCAATGACACAAAATCAGTTATTGGATGCACAAGATTGGTTAAAAACCCTAATTGGACGAGAATAAGCCTTGGGAGGACGAAAATGACCTAAATGTTCAACCAACGACACAAAATCACTTATTGGATGTACAAGATTGGTTAAAAACCCTAATTGGACGAGAATAAGCCTAGGGAGGACGAAAATGACCTAAATGTTCAACCAATGACCTAAACGTACTTATTGGATGCACAAGATTAGTTAAAAACCTTAATTGGGCGAGAATAAGCCTTGGTAGGACGAAAATGACCTAAATGTTCAACCAATGACCTAAACGTACTTATTGGATGCACAAGATTAGTTAAAAACCCTAATTGGGCGAGAATAATCCTTGGTAGGACGAAAATAACCTAAATGTTCAACCAATGACACAAATTTACTTATTGGATGCACTAGATTGGTTAAAAACCCTAACTCGACGAGAATAAGCCTAGGGAGGACAAAAATGACCTAAATGTTCAACCAATGACACAAAATAACTTATTGGATGCACAAGATTGGTTAAAAACCCTAATTGGAAGAGAATAAGCCTTGGGAGGACGAAAATGACCTAAATGTTCAACCAATGACACAAAATCACTTATTGGATGCACAAGATTGGTTAAAAACCCTAACTGGACGAGAATAAGCCTTAAGAGGACGAAAATGACCTAAATGTTCAACTAATGACACAAATTTACTTATTATATGCACAAGAATGGTTAAAAACCCTAATTGGACGAGAATAAGCCTAGGGAGGACAAAAATGACCTAAATGTTCAACCAATGACACAAAATAACTTATTGGATGCACAAGATTGGTTAAAAACCCTAATTGGAAGAGAATAAGCCTTGGGAGGACGAAAATGACCTAAATGTTCAACCAATGAGACAAAATCAGTTATTGGAAGCACAAGATTGGTTAAAAACCATAATTGGACGAGAATAAGCCTTGGGAGGACGAAAATAACCTAAATGTTCAACCAATGACACAAATGTACTTATTGGATGCACAAGATTGGTTAAAAACCCTAATTGGACGAGAATAAGCCTTGGGAGGACGAAAATGACCTAAATGTTCAACCAATGACACAAATGTACTTATTGGATGCACAAGATTGGTTATAAGCCCTAATTGGACAAGAATAAGCCTTGGGAGGACGAAAATGACCTAAATGTTCAACCAATGACACAAATGTACTTATTGGATGCACAAGATTGGTTAAAAACCCTAATTGGACGAGAATAAGCCTTGGGAGGACGAAAATGACCTAAATGTTCAACCAATGTAACAAAATCACTTATTGGATGCATAAGATTGGTTAAAAACCCTAATTGGACGAGAATAAGCCTAGGGAGGACGAAAATGACCTAAATGTTCAACCAATGACACAAATGTACTTATTGGATGCACAAGATTGGTTAAAAACCCTAATTGGACGAGAATAAGCCTTGGGAGGACGAAAATGAACTAAATGTTCAACCAATGACACAAATGTACTTATTGGATGCACAAGATTGGTTAAAAACCCTAATTGGACGAGAATAAGCCTAGGGAGGACGAAAATGACCTAAATGTTCAACCAATGACATAAATGTACTTATTGGATGCACAAGATTGGTTAAAAACCCTAATTGGACGAGAATAAGCCTAGGGAGTACAAAAATGACCTAAATGTTCAACCAATGACACAAAATCACTTATTGGATGCACAAGATTGGTTAAAAACCCTAATTGGACGAGAATAAGCCTTGGGAGGACGAAAATGACCTAAATGTTCAACCAATGACACAAAATCACTTATTGGATGCACAAGATTGGTTAAAAACCCAAATTGGACGAGAATTAGCCTAGGGAGGACAAAAATGACCTAAATGCTCAACCAATGACACCAAATCACTTATTGGATGCACAAGATTGGTTAAAAACCCTAATTGGACGAGAATAAGCCTAGGGAGGACGAAAATGACCTAAATGTTCAACCAATGACACAAATGTACTTATTGGATGCACAAGATTGGTTAAAAACCCTAATTGGACGAGAATAAGCCTTGGTAGGACAAAAATGACCTAAATGTTCAACCAATGACACAAAATAACTTGTTGGATGCACAAGACTGGTTAAAAACCCTAATTGGACGAGAATAAGCCTTGGGAGGACGAAATTGACCTAAATGTTCAACCAATGACACAAAACCCCTTATTGGATGCACAAGACAGGTTAAAAACCCTAATTGGACGAGAATAAGCCTAGGGAGGACGAAAATGACCTAAATGTTCAACCAATGACACAAATGTACTTATTGGATGCACAAGATTGGTTAAAAACCCTAATTGGACGAGAATAAGCCTAGGGAGGACGAAAATGACCTAAATGTTCAACCAATGACACAAATGTACTTATTGGATGCACAAGATTGGTTAAAAACCCTAATTGGACGAGAATAAGCCTTGGTAGGACGAAAATGACCTAAATGTTCAACCAATGAAACAAAATCACTTATTGGATGCACAAGATTGGTTAAAAACCCTAATTGGACGAGAATAAGCCTTGGGAGGACGAAAATGACCTAAATGTTCAACCAATGACACAAGTGTACTTATTGGATGCACAAGATTGGTTAAAAACCCTAATTGGACGAGAATAAGCTTTGGGAGGACGAAAATGACCTAAATGTTCAAGCAATGACACAAAATCACTAATTGGATGCACATGATTGGTTAAAAACCCTAATTGGACGAGAATAAGCCTAGGGAGGACGAAAATGACCTAAATGTTCAACCAATGACACAAATGTACTTATTGGATGCACAAGATTGGTTAAAAACCCTAATTGGACGAGAATAATCCTTGGGAGGATGAAAATGACCTAAATGTTCAACCAATGACACAAAATCACTTATTGGATGCACAAGATTGGTTAAAAACCCTAATTGGACGAGAATAACCCTTGGGAGGACGAAAATGACCTAAATGTTCAACCAATGACACAAAATCACTTATTGGATGCACAAGATTGGTTAAAAACCCTAATTGGACGAGAATAAGCATTGGGAGGACGAAAATGACCTAAATGGTTAACCAATGACACAAATGTACTAATTGGATGCACAAGATTGGTTAAAAACCCTAATTGGACGAGAATAAGCCTTAAGAGGACGAAAATGACCTAAATGTTCAACTAATGACACAAATTTACTTATTGGATGCACAAGATTGGTTAAAAACCCTAATTGGACGAGAATAAGCCTAGGGAGGACAAAAATGACCTAAATGTTCAACCAATGACACAAAATAACTTATTGGATGCACAAGATTGGTTAAAAACCCTAATTGGAAGAGAATAAGCCTTGGGAGGACGAAAATGACCTAAATGTTCAACCAATGAGACAAAATAAGTTATGGGATGCACAAGATTGGTTAAAAACCCTAATTGGACGAGAATAAGCCTTGGGAGGACGAAAATGACCTAAATGTTCAACCAATGACACAAATGTACTTATTGGATGCACAAGATTGGTTAAAAACCCTAATTGGAGGAGAATAAGCCTAGGGAGGACGAAAATGACCTAAATGTTCAACCAATGACACAAAATCACTTATTGGATGCACAAGATTGTTTAAAAACCTTAATTGGAAGAGAATAAGCCTAGGGAGGACCAAAATGACCTAAATAATCAACCAATGACACAAAATCACTTATTAGATGCACAAGATTGGTTAAAAACCCTAATTGGACGAGAATAAGCCTAGGGAGGACGAAAATGACCTAAATGTTCAACCAATGACACAAATGTACTTATTGGATGCACAAGATTGGTTAAAAACCCTAATTGGACGAGAATAAGCCTTGGGAGGACGAAAATGACATAAATGTTTCAACCAATGACACAAAATCACTTATTTGATGCACAAGATTGGTTAAAAACCCTAATTGGACTAGAATAAGCCTTGGGAGGACGAAAATGACCTAAATGTTCAACCAATGACACAAATGTACTTATTGGATGCACAAGATTGGTTAAAAACCCTAATTGGACGAGAATAAGCATAGGGAGGACGAAAATGACCTAAATGTTCAACCAATGACACAAAATCACTTCTTGGATGCGCATGATTGGTTAAAAACCCTAATTGGACGAGAATAAGCCTAGGGAGGACGAAAATGACCTAAATGTTCAACCAATGACACAAATGTACTTATTGGATGCACAAGATTGGTTAAAAACCCTAATTGGACGAGAATAAGCATAGGGAGGACGAAAATGACCTAAATGTTCAACCAATGACACAAAATCACTTATTGGATGCACAAGATTGGTTAAAAACCCTAATTGGACGAGAATAAGCCTAGGGAGGACGAAAATGACCTAAATGTTCAACCAATGACATAAATGTACTTATTGGATGCACAAGATTGGTTAAAAACCCTAATTGGACGAGAATAAGCCTAGGGAGGACGAAAATGACCTAAATGTTCAACCAATGACATAAACGTACTTATTGGATGCACAAGATTAGTTAAAAACCCCAATTGGGCGAGAATAAGCCTTGGGAGGACGAAAATGACCTAAATGTTCAACCAATGACAAAAAATCACTTATTGGATGCACAAGATTGATTAAAAATCCTAATTGGACGAGAATAAGCATTGGGAGGACGAAAATGACCTAAATGGTTAACCAATGACACAAATGTACTAATTGGATGCACAAGATTGGTTAAAAACCCTAACTGGACGAGAATAAGCCTTAAGAGGACGAAAATGACCTAAATGTTCAACTAATGACACAAATTTACTTATTGGATGCACAAGATTGGTTAAAAACCCTAATTGGACGAGAATAAGCCTAGGGAGGACAAAAATGACCTAAATGTTCAACCAATGACACAAAATAACTTATTGGATGCACAAGATTAGTTAAAAACCCTAATTGGAAGAGAATAAGCCTTGGGAGGACGAAAATGACCTAAATGTTCAACCAATGACACAAAATCAGTTATTGGATGCACAAGATTGGTTAAAAACCCTAATTGGACGAGAATAAGCCTTGGGAGGACGAAAATGACCTAAATGTTCAACCAATGAAACAAACGTACTTATTGGATACACAAGATTGGTTAAAAACCCTAATTGGATGAGAATAAGCCTAGGGAGGACGAAAATGATCTAAATGTTCAACCAATGACACAAAATCACTTATTGGATGCACTAGATTGGTTAAAAACCCTAATTGGACGAGAATAAGCCTTGGGAGGACGAAAATGACCTAAATGTTCAACCAATGACAAAAAATCACTAATTGGATGCACTAGATTGGTTAAAAACCCTAATTGGACGAGAATAAGCATTGGGAGGACGAAAATGACCTAAATGGTTAACCAATGACACAAATGTACTAATTGGATGCACAAGATTGGTTAAAAACCCTAATTGGACGAGAATAAGCCTTAAGAGGACGAAAATGACCTAAATGTTCAACTAATGACACAAATTTACTTATTGGATGCACAAGAATGGTTAAAAACCCTAATTGGACGAGAATAAGCCTAGGGAGGACAAAAATGACCTAAATGTTCAACCAATGACACAAAATAACTTATTGGATGCACAAGATTGGTTAAAAACCCTAATTGGAAGAGAATAAGCCTTGGGAGGACGAAAATGACCTAAATGTTCAACCAATGACACAAAATCAGTTATTGGATGCACAAGATT
>JBBPBP010000649.1:0-26059 GCA_037974735.1 Cicer chorassanicum
GTTTTTAACCAATCTTGTGCATCCAATAATTGATTTTGTGTCATTGGTTGAACATTTAGGTCATTGTCGTCCTCCCAAGGCTTATTCTCTTCCAATTAGGGTTTTTAACCAATCTTGTGCATCCAATATGTTATTTTGTGTCATTGGTTGAACATTTAGGTCATTTTTGTCCTCCCAAGTCTTATTCTCGTCCAATTAGGGTTTTTAACCAATCTTGTGCATCCAATAAGTACATTTGTGTCATTAGTTGAACATTTAGGTCATTTTTGTCCTCTTAAGTCTTATTCTCGTCCAATTAGGGTTTTTAACCAATCTTGTGCATCCAATTAGTACATTTGTGTCATTGGTTAACCATTTAGGTCATTTTTGTCCTCCCAAGGCTTATTCTCGTCCAATTAGGATTTTTAACCAATCTAGTGCATCCAATAAGTGATTTTTTGTCATTGGTTGAACATTTAGGTCATTTTCGTCCTCCCAAGGCTTATTCTCGTCCAATTAGGGTTTTTAACCTATCTAGTGCATCCAATAAGTGATTTTGTGTCATTGGTTGAACATTTAGGTCATTTTCGTCCTCTCAAGGCTTATTCTCGCCCAATTAGGGTTTTTAACTAATCTTGTGCATCCAATAAGTACGTTTATGTCATTGGTTGAACATTTAGGTCATTTTCGTCCTCCCTAGGCTTATTCTCGTCCAATTAGGGTTTTTAACCAATCTTGTGCATCCAATAAGTGATTTTGTGTCATTGGTTGAACATTTAGGTCATTTTCGTCCTCCCAAGGCTAATTCTCGTCCAATTTGGGTTTTTAACCAATCTTGTGCATCCAATAAGTGATTTTGTGTCATTGGTTGAACATTTAGGTCATTTTCGTCCTCCCAAGGCTTATTCTCGTCCAATTAGGGTTTTTAACCAATCTTGTGCATCCAATAACTGATTTTGTGTCATTGGTTGAACATTTAGGTCATTTTCGTCCTCCCAAGGCTAATTCTTGTCCAATTTGGGTTTTTAACCAATCTTGTGCATCCAATAAGTGATTTTGTGTCATTGGTTGAACATTTAGGTCATTTTCGTCCTCCCTAGGCTTATTCTCGTCCAATTAGGGTTTTTAACCAATCTTGTGCATCCAATAAGTACATTTGTGTCATTGGTTGAACATTTAGGTCATTTTCGTCCTCGCTAGGCTTATTCTCGATTAAATAGGGTTTTTAACCAATCTCGTGCATCCAATAAGTGATTTTGTGTCATTGGTTGAACATTTAGGTCAATTTCATTCTCCCTAGGCTTATTCTCGTCCAATTAGGGTTTTTAACCAATCTTGTGCATCCAATAAGTACATTTGTGTCATTGGTTGAACATTTAGGTCATTTTCGTCCTCCCAAGGCTTATTCTCGTCCAATTAGGGTTTTTAACCAATCTTGTGCATCCAATAACTGATTTTGTGTCATTGGTTGAACATTTAGGTCATTATCGTCCTCCCAAGGCTTATTCTCTTCCAATTAGGGTTTTTAACCAATCTTGTGCATCCAATATGTTATTTTGTGTCATTGGTTGAACATTTAGGTCATTTTTGTCCTCCCTAGGCTTATTCTCGTCCAATTAGGGTTTTTAACCAATCTTGTGCATCCAATAAGTAAATTTGTGTCATTAGTTGAACATTTAGGTCATTTTCGTCCTCTTAAGGCTTATTCTCGTCCAGTTAGGGTTTTTAACCAATCTTGTGCATCCAATTAGTACATTTGTGTCATTGGTTAACCATTTAGGTCATTTTCATCCTCCCAATGCTTATTCTCGTCCAATTAGGGTTTTTAACCAATCTTGTGCATCCAATAAGTGATTTTTTGTCATTGGTTGAACATTTAGGTCATTTTCGTCCTCGCAAGGCTTATTCTCGTCTAGTTAGGGGTTTTAACCAATCTAGTGCATCCAATAAGTGATTTTGTGTCATTGGTTGAACATTTAGGTCATTTTCGTCCTCCCAAGGCTTATTCTCGCCCAATTAGGGTTTTTAACCAATCTTGTGCATCCAATAAGTACGTTTATGTCATTGGTTGAACATTTAGGTCATTTTCGTCCTCCCTAGGCTTATTCTCGTCCAATTAGGGTTTTTAACCAATCTTGTGCATCCAATAAGTGATTTTGTGTCATTGGTTGAACATTTAGGTCATTTTCGTCCTCCCAAGGCTTATTCTCGTCCAATTAGGGTTTTTAACCATACTTGTGCATCCAATAAGAGATTTTGTGCCATTGGTTGAACATTTAGGTCATTTTCGTCATCCCAAGGCTTATTCTCGTCCAATTAGGGTTTTTAACCAATCTTGTGCATCCAATAAGTGATTTTGTGTCATTGGTTGAACATTTAGGTCATTTTCGTCCTCCCTTGGCTTATTCTCATCAAATTAGGGTTTTTAACCAATCTTGTGCATCAAATAAGTACTTTTGTGTCATTGGTTGAACATTTAGGTCATTTTCGTCCTCCCTAGGCTTATTCTCGTCCAATTAGGGTTTTTAACCAATCTTGTGCATCCAATAAGTGATTTTGTGTCATTGGTTGAACATTTAGGTCATTTTCGTCCTCCCAAGGCTTATTCTCGTCCAATTAGGGTTTTTAACCAATCTTGTGCAACATATAAGTACATTTGTGTCATTGGTTGAACATTTAGGTCATTTTCGTCCTCCCTAGGCTTATTCTCGTCCAATTAGGGTTTTTAACCAATCTTGTGCATCCAATAAGTGATTTTGTGTCATTGGTTGAACATTTAGGTCATTTTCGTCGTCCTAAGGCTTATTCTCGTCCAATTAGGGTTTTTAACCAATCTTGTGCATCCAATAAGTGATTTTGTGTCATTGGTTGAACATTTAGGTCATTTTCGTCCTCCCAAGGCTTATTCTCGTCCAATTAGGGTTTTTAACCAATCTTGTGCATCCAATAAGTGATTTTGTGTCATTGGTTGAACATTTAGGTCATTTTCGTCCTCCCAAGGCTTATTCTCGTCCAATTAGGGTTTTTAACCGATCTTCTGCATCCAATAAGATATTTTGTGTCATTGGTTGAACATTTAGGTCATTTTCTTCCTCCCAATGCTTATTCTCGTCCAATTAGGGTTTTTAACCAATCTTGTGCATCCAATAAGTGATTTTGTGTCATTGGTTGAACATTTAGGTCATTTTCGTCCTCCCAAGGCTTATTCTCGTCCAATTAGGGTTTTTAACCAATCTTGTGCATCCAATAAGTGATTTTGTGCCATTGGTTGAACATTTAGGTCATTTTCGTCCTCCCAAGCCTTATTCTCATCCAATTAGGGTTTTTAATCAATCTTGTGCATCCAATAAGTACATTTGTGTTATTGGTTGAACATTTAGGTCATTATCCTCCTCCCAAGGCTTATTCTCGTCCAATTAGGGTTTTTAACCAATCTTGTGCATCCAATAAGTGATTTTGTGTCATTGGTTGAACATTTAGGCAATTTTCGTCCTCCCAAGGCTTATTCTCGTCCAATTAGGGTTTTTAACCAATCTTGTGCATCCAATAAGTGATTTTGTGTCATTGGTTGAACATTTAGGTCATTTTCGTCCTCCCAAGGCTTATTCTCGTCCAATTAGGGTTTTTAACCAATCTTGTGCATCCAATAAGTGATTTTGTGTCATTGGTTGAACATTTAGGTCATTTTCGTCCTCCCAAAGCCATTCTCGTCCAATTAGGGTTTTTAACCAATCTTGTGCATCCAATAAGTGATTTGGTGTCATTGGTTGAACATTTAGGTCATTTTCGTCCTCCCAAGGCTTATTATCGTCCAATTAGGGTTTTTAACCAATCTTGTGCATCCAATAAGACATTTTGTGTCATTGGTTGAACATTTAGGTCATTTTCGTCCTCCCAAGGCTTATTCTCGTCCAATTAGGGTTTTTAACCAATCTTGTGCATCCAATAACTGATTTTGTGTCATTGGTTGAACATTTAGGTCATTTTCGTTCTCCCAAGGCTTATTCTCTTCCAATTAGGGTTTTTAACCAGTCTTGTGCATCCAATAAGTTATTTTGTGTCATTGGTTGAACATTTAGGTCATTTTTGTCATCCCTAGGCTTATTCTCGTCCAATTAGGGTTTTTAACCAATCTTGTGCATCCAATAATTAAATTTGTGTCATTAGTTGAACATTTAGGTCATTTTCGTCCTCTTAAGGCTTATTCTCGTCCAGTTAGGGTTTTTAACCAATCTTGTGCATCCAATTAGTACATTTGTGTCATTGGTTAACCATTTAGGTCATTTTCGTCCTCCCAATTCTTATTCTCGTCCAATGAGGGTTTTTAACCAATCTTGTGCATCCAATAAGTGATTTTTTGTCATTGGTTGAACATTTAGGTCATTTTCATCCTCCCAAGGCTTATTCTCGTCCAATTAGGGTTTTTAACCAATCTAGTGCATCCAATAAGTACGTTTATGTCATTGGTTGAACATTTAGGTCATTTTCGTCCTCCCTAGGCTTATTCTCGTCCAATTAGGATTTTTAACCAATCTTGTGCATCCAATAAGTACATTTGTGTCATTGGTTGAACATTTAGGTCATTTTCGTCATTCGAAGGCTTATTCCCGCCCAATTAGGGTTTTTAACCAATCTTGTGCATCCAATAAGTACATTTGTGTCATTGGTTGAACATTTAGGTCATTTTCGTCCTCCCAAGGCTTATTCTCGTCCAATTAGGGTTTTTCACCAATCTTGTGCATCCAATAAGTGATTTTGTGTCATTGGCTGAACATTTAGGTCATTTTCGTCCTCCCAAGGCTTATTCTCGTCAAATTAGGGTTTTTAACCAATCTTGTGCATCCAATAACTGATTTTGTGTCATTGGTTGAACATTTAGGTCATTTTCGTCCTCCCAAGGCTTATTCTCTTTCAATTAGGGTTTTCAACCAATCTTGTGCATCCAATAAGTGATTTTGTGTCATTGGTTGAACATTTAGGTCATTTTCGTCCTCCCAAGGCTTATTCTCGTCCAATTAGGGTTTTTAACCAATCTAGTGCATCCAATAAGTGATTTTGTGTCATTGGTTGAACATTTAGGTCATTTTCGTCCTCCCAAGGCTTATTCTCGCCCAATTAGGGTTTTTAATTAATCTTGTGCATCCAATAAGTACGTTTATGTCATTGGTTGAACATTTAGGTCATTTTCGTCCTCCCTAGGCTTATTCTCGTCCAATTAGGGTTTTTAACCAATCTTGTGCATCCAATAAGTGATTTTGTGTCATTGGTTGAACATTTAGGTCATTTTCGTCCTCCCAAGGCTAATTCTTGTCCAATTTGGGTTTTTAACCGATCTTGTGCATCCAATAAGTGATTTTGTGTCATTGGTTGAACATTTATGTCATTTTCGTCCTCCCAAGGCTTATTCTCGTCCAATTAGGGTTTTTAACCAATCTTGTGCATCCAATAACTGATTTTGTGTCATTGGTTGAACATTTAGGTCATTTTCGTCATCCCAAGGCTTATTCTCTTCCAATTAGGGTTTCTAACCAATCTTGTGCATCCAATAAGTGATTTTGTGTCATTGGTTGAATATTTAGGTCATTTTTGTCCTCCCTAGGCTTATTCTCGTCCAATTAGGGTTTTTAACCAATCTTGTCCATCCAATAAGTAAATTTGTGTCATTAGTTAAACATTTAGGTCATTTTCGTCCTCTTAAGGTTTATTCTCGTCCAGTTAGGGTTTTTAACCAATCTTGTGCATCCAATTAGTACATTTGTGTCATTGGTTGAACATTTAGGTCATTTTCGTCATTCAAAGGCTTATTCCCGCCCAATTAGGGATTTTAACCAATCTTGTGCATCCAATAAGTACATTTGTGTCATTGGTTGAACATTTAGGTCATTTTCGTCCTCCCAAGGCCTATTCTCTTCCAATTAGCGTTTTTAACCAATCTTGTGCATCCATAATTGATTTTGTGTCATTGGTTGAACATTTAGGTCATTGTCGTCCTCCCAAGGCTTATTCTCTTCCAATTAGGGTTTTTAACCAATCTTGTGCATCCAATATGTTATTTTGTGTCATTGGTTTAACATTTAGGTCATTTTTGTCCTCCCAAGGCTTATTCTCGTCCAATTACGGTTTTTAACCAATCTTGTGCATCCAATAAGTACATTTGTGTTATTAGTTGAACATTTAGGTCATTTTTGTCCTCTTAAGGCTTATTCTCGTCCAATTAGGGTTTTTAACCAATCTTGTGCATCCAATTAGTACATTTGTGTCATTGGTTAACCATTTAGGTCATTTTTGTCCTCCCAAGGCTTATTCTCGTCAAATTAGGATTTTTAACCAATCTAGTGCATCCAATAAGTGATTTTTTGTCATTGGTTGAACTTTTAGGTCATTTTCGTCCTCCCAAGGCTTATTCTCGTCCAATTAGGGTTTTTAACCTATCTAGTGCATCCAATAAGTGATTTTGTGTCATTGGTTGAACATTTAGGTCATTTTCGTCCTCTCAAGGCTTATTCTCGCCCAATTAGGGTTTTTAACTAATCTTGTGCATCCAATAAGTACGTTTATGTCATTGGTTGAACATTTAGGTCATTTTCGTCCTCCCTAGGCTTATTCTCGTCCAATTAGGGTTTTTAACCAATCTTGTGCATCCAATAAGTACATTTATGTCATTGGTTGAACATTTAGGTCATTTTCGTCCTCCCTAGGCTTATTCTCGTCCAATTAGGGTTTTTAACCAATCTTGTGCATCCAATAAGTGATTTTGTGTCATTGGTTGAACATTTAGGTCATTTTCGTCCTCCCTAAGCTAATTCTCGTCCAATTAGGGTTTTTAACCAATCTTGTGCATCCAATAAGTACACTTGTGTCATTGGTTGAACATTTAGGTCATTTTCGTCCTCCCAAGGCTTATTCTCGTCCAATTAGGGTTTTTAACCAATCTTGTGCATCCAATAAGTGATTTTGTGTCATTGGTTGAACATTTAGGTCATTTTCGTCCTCCCAAGGCTTATTCTCGTCCAATTAGGGTTTTTAACCAATCTTGTGCATCCAATAAGTACATTTGTGTCATTGGTTGAACATTTAAGTCATTTTTGTCCTCCCAAGGCTTATTCTCGTCCAATTAGGGTTTTTAACCAATCTTGTGCATCCAATAAGTGATTTTGTGTCATTGGTTGAACATTTAGGTCATTTTCGTCCTCCCAAGGCTTATTCTCGTCCAATTAGGGTTTTTAACCGATCTTGTGTGCATCCAATAAGTACATTTGTGTCATTGGTTGAACATTTAGGTCATTTTCGTCCTCCCAAGGCTTATTCTCGTCCAATTAGGGTTTTTAACCAATCTTGTGCATCCAATAAGTGATTTTGTGTCATTGGTTGAACATTTAGGTCATTTTCGTCCTCCCAAGGCTTATTCTCGTCCAATTAGGGTTTTTAACCAATCTTGTGCATCCAATAAGTACATTTGTGTCATTGGTTGAACATTTAGGTCATTTTCGTCCTCCTAAAGCTTAATCTCGTCCAATTAGGGTTTTTAACCAATCTTGTGCATCCAATAAGTGATTTTGTGTCATTGGTTGAACATTTAGATCATTTTCGTCCTCCCTAGGCTTATTCTCGTCCAATTAGGGGTTTTAACCAATCTTTTGCATCGAATAAGTACATTTGTGTCATTGGTTGAACATTTAGGTCATTTTCGTCCTCCCAATGCTTATTCTCGTCCAATTAGGGTTTTAACCAATCTTGTGCATCTAATAATTGATTTTGTGTCATTGGTTGAACATTTAGGTCATTTTCGTCCTCCCAATGCTTATTCTCGTCCAATTAGGGTTTTTTAACCAATCTTGTGCATCCAATAAGTGATTTTGTGTCAATGGTTGAACATTTAGGTCAATTTCGTCCTCCCTAGGCTTATTCTCATCCAATTAGGGTTTTTAACCAATCTTGTGCATCCAATAAGTACATTTGTGTCATTGGTTGGACATTTAGGTCATTTTCGTCCTCCCAATGCTTATTCTCGTCCAATTAGGGTTTTTTAACCAATCTTGTGCATCCAATAAGTGATTTTGTGTCATTGGTTGAACATTTAGGTCATTTTCGTCCTCTCAAGGCTTATTCTCGTCCAATTAGGGTTTTTAACCAATCTTTTGCATCCAATAAGTACATTTGTGTCATTGGTTGAACATTTAGGTCATTTTCGTCCTCCCAAGGCTTATTCTCGTCCAATTAGGGTTTTTAACCAATGTTGTGCATCCAATAAGTACATTTGTGTCATTGTTTGAACATTTAGGTCATTTTCATGCACCCTAGGCTTATTCTCGTCCAATTAGGGTTTTTAACCAATCTTGTGCATCCAATAAGTACATTTGTGTCATTGGTTGAACATTTAGGTCATTTTCGTCCTCCCAAGGCTTATTCTCGTCCAATTAGGGTTTTTAACCAATCTTGTGCATCAAATAAAAACATTTGTGTCATTGGTTGAACATTTAGGTCATTTTCGTCCTCCCAAGGCTTATTCTCGTCCAATTAGGGTTTTTAACCAATCTTGTGCATCCAATAAGTGATTTTGTGTCATTGGTTGAACATTTAGGTCATTTTCGTCCTCCCAAGGCTTATTCTCGTCAAATTAGGGTTTTTAACCAATCTTGTGCATCCAATAAGTGATTTTGTGTAATTGTTTGAACAATTAGGTTATTTTCGTCCTCCCAAGCCTTATTCTCGTATAATTAGGGTTTTTGATCAATCTTGTGCATCCAATAAGTACATTTGTGTCATTGGTTAAACATTTAGATCATTTTTGTCCTCCCAAGGCTTATTCTCGTCCAATTAGGGTTTTTAACCAATCTTGTGCATCCAATAAGTGATTTTGTGTCATTGGTTGAACATTTAGGTCATTTTCGTCCTCCCAAGGCTTATTCTCGTCCAATTAGGGTTTTTAACCAATCTTGTGCATCCAATAAGTGATTTTGTAACATTGGTTGAACATTTAGGTCATTTTCGTCCTCCCAAGGCTTATTCTCGTCCAATTAGGGTTTTTAACCAATCTTGTGCATCCAATAAGTGATTTTGTGTCATTGGTTGAACATTTAGGTCATTTTCGTCCTCCCTAGGCTTATTCTCGTCCAATTAGGGTTTTTAACCAATCTTGTGCATCCAATAAGTGATTTTGTGTCATTGGTTGAACATTTAGGTCATTTTCATCCTCTTAAGGCTTATTCTCGTCCAATTAGGGTTTTTAGCCAATCTTGTGAATCCAATAAGTACATTTGTGTCATTGGTTGAACATTTAGGTGATTTTCGTCCTCCCTAGGCTTATTCTCGTCCAATTAGGGTTTTTAACCAATCTTGTGCATTTAATAAGTGATTTTGTGTCATGTGTTGAACATTTACGTCATTTTCGTCCTCCCAAGGCTTATTCTCGTCCAATTAGGGTTTTTAACCAATCTTGTGCATCCAATAAGTGATTTTGTGTCATTGGTTGAACATTTAAGTCATTTTTTGTCATCTGAATGCTTATTCTCGTCCAATTAGGGTTTTTAACCAATCTTGTGCATCCAATAAGTGATTTTGTGTCATTGGTTGAACATTTAGGTCATTTTCGTCCTCCCAAGGCTTATTCTCGTCCAATTAGGGTTTTTAACCAATCTTGTGCATCCAATAAGTGATTTTGTGTCATTGGTTGAACATTTAGGTCATTTTCGTACTCCTTATGCTTATTCTCGTCCAATGAGGGTTTTTAACCAATCTTGTGCATCCAATAAGTGATTTTGTGCCATTGGTTGAACATTTAGGTCATTTTCGTCCTCCCAACGCTTATTCTCGTCCAATTAGGGTTTTTAACCAATCTTGTGCATCCAATAAGTGATTTTGTGTCATTGGTTGAACATTTAGGTCATTTTCGTCCTCCCTAGGCTTATTCTCATCCAATTAGGGTTTTTAACCAATCTTGTGCATCCAATAAGTACATTTGTGTCATTGGTTGGACATTTAGGTCATTTTCGTCCTCCCAATGCTTATTCTCGTCCAATTAGGGTTTTTAACCAATCTTGTGCATCCAATAAGTGATTTTGTGTCATTGGTTGAACATTTAGGTCATTTTCGTCATCTCAAGGCTTATTCTCGTCCAATTAGGGTTTTTAACCAATCTTTTGCATCCAATAAGTACATTTGTGTCATTGGTTGAACATTTAGGTCATTTTCGTCCTCCCAAGGCTTATTCTCGTCCAATAGGGTTTTTAACCAATCTTTTGCATCCAATAAGTACATTTGTATCATTGGTTGAACATTTACGTCATTTTCGTCCTCCTAAAGCTTATTCGCGTCCAATTAGGGTTTTTAACCAATCTTGTGCATCCAATAAGTGATTTTGTGTCATTGGTTGAACATTTAGATCATTTTCGTCCTCGCTAGGCTTATTCTCGTCCAATTAGGGGTTTTAACCAATCTTGTGCATCCAATAAGTGATTTTGTGTCATTGGTTGAACATTTAGGTCATTTTCGTCCTCCCAATGCTTATTCTCGTCCAATTAGGGTTTTAACCAATCTTGTGCATCCAATAATTGATTTTGTGTCATTGGTTGAACATTTAGGTCATTTTCGTCCTCCCAAGGCTTATTCTCGTCCAATTAGGGTTTTTAACCAATCTTGTGCATCCAATAAGTACATTTGTGTCATTGGTTGAATATTTAGGTCATTTTCGTCTTCCCAAGACTTATTCTCGTCCAATTAGGGTTTTTAACCAATCTTGTGCATCCAATAAGTGATTTTGTGTCATTGGTTGAACATTTAGGTCATTTTCGTCCTCCCAAGGCTTATTCTCGTCCAATTAGGGTTTTTAACCAATCTTGTGCATCCAATAAGTGATTTTGTGTCATTGGTTGAACATTTAGGTCATTTTCGTCCTGCCAAGGCTTATTCACGTCCAATTAGGGTTTTTAACCAATCTTGTGCATCCAATAAGTACATTTGTGTCATTGATTGAACATTTAGGTCATTTTCGTCCTCCCTAGGCTTATTCTCGTCCAAAAAGGGTTTTTAACCAATCTTGTGCATCCAATAAGTGATTTTGTGTCATTGGTTGAACATTTAGGTCATTTTCGTCCTCCCAAGGCTTATTCTCGTCCAATTAGGGTTTTTAACCAATCTTGTGCATCCAATAAGTAAGTTTGTGTCATTGGTTGAACATTTAGGTCATTTTCGTCCTCCCAAGGCTTATTCTCGTCCAATTAGGGTTTTTAACCAATCTTGTGCATCCAATAAGTGATTTTGTGTCATTGGTTGAACATTTAGGTCATTTTCGTCCTCCCAAGGCTTATTCTCGTCCAATTAGGGTTTTTAACCAATCTTGTGCATCCAATAAATGATTTTGTGTCATTGGTTGAACATTTATGTCATTTTTGTCCTCCCAAGGCTTATTCTCGTCCAATTAGGGTTTTGAACCAATCTTGTGCATCCAATAAGTACATTTGTGTCATGGGTTAATCATTTAAGTCATTTTCGTCCTCCCAAGGCTTATTCTCGTCCAATTAGGGTTTTTAACCAATCTTTTGCATCCAATAAGTACATTTGTGTCATTGGTTGAACATTTAGGTCATTTTCGTCCTCCCAAGGCTTATTCTCGTCCAATTAGGGTTTTTAACCAATCTTGTGCATCCAATAAGTGATTTTGTGTCATTGGTTGAACATTTAGGTCATTTTCGTCCTCCCAAGGCTTATTCTCGTCCAATTAGGGTTTTTAACCAATCTTGTGCATCCAATAAGTGATTTTGTGTCATTGGTTGAACATTTAGGTCATTTTCGTACTCCCAAGGCTTAGCCTCGTCATATTAGGGATTTTAACCAATCTTGTGCATACAATAAGTGATTTTGTGTCATTGGTTGAACATTTAGGTCATTTTCGTCCTTCCTAGGCTTATTCTCGTCCAATTAGGGTTTTTAACCAATCTTGTGCATCCAATAAGTACATTTGTGTCATTGGTTTAACATTTAGGTCATTTTCGTCCTCCTAAGGCTTATTCTCGTCCAATTAGGGTTTTTAACCAATCTTGTGCATCCAATAAGTGATTTTGTGTCATTGGTTGAACATTTAGGTCATTTTCGTCCTCCCAAGGCTTATTCTCGTCCAATTAGGGTTTTTAACCAATCTTGTGCATCCAATAAGTGATTTTGTGCCATTGGTTGAACATTTAGGTCATTTTCGTCCTCCCAAGCCTTATTCTCATCCAATTAGGGTTTTTAATCAATCTTGTGCATCCAATAAGTACATTTGTGTTATTGGTTGAACATTTAGGTCATTATCCTCCTCCCAAGGCTTATTCTCGTCCAATTAGGGTTTTTAACCAATCTTGTGCATCCAATAAGTGATTTTGTGTCATTGGTTGAACATTTAGGCAATTTTCGTCCTCCCAAGGCTTATTCTCGTCCAATTAGGGTTTTTAACCAATCTTGTGCATCCAATAAGTGATTTTGTGTCATTGGTTGAACATTTAGGTCATTTTCGTCCTCCCAAGGCTTATTCTCGTCCAATTAGGGTTTTTAACCAATCTTGTGCATCCAATAAGTGATTTTGTGTCATTGGTTGAACATTTAGGTCATTTTCGTCCTCCCAAGGAGTATTCTCGTCCAATTAGGGTTTTTAACCAATCTTGTGCATCCAATAAGTGATTTTGTGTCATTGGTTGAACATTTAGGTCAATTTCGTCCTCCCAAGGCTTATTCTCGTCCAATTAGGGTTTTTAACCAATCTTGTGCATCCAATAAGTACATTTGTGTCATTGGTTGAACGTTTAGGTCATTTTCGTCCTCCCAAGGCTTATGCTCGTCCAATTAGGGTTTTTAACCAATCTTGTCCATCCAATATGTTCATTTGTGTCATTGGTTGAACATTTAGGTCATTTTCGTTCTCCCAAGGTTTATTCTCGTCCAATTAGGGTTTTTAACCAATCTTGTGCATCCAATAACTGATTTTGTGTCATTGGTTGAACATTTAGGTCATTTTCGTCCTCCCAAGGCTTATTCTCTTCCAATTAGGGTTTTTAACCAATCTTGTGCATCCAATAAGTGATTTTGTGTCATTGGTTGAACATTTAGGTTATTTTTGTCCTCCCAAGGCTTATTCTCGCCCAATTAGGGTTTTTAACTAATCTTGTGCATCCAATAAGTACGTTTATGTCATTGGTTGAACATTTAGGTCATTTTCGTCCTCCCTAGGCTTATTCTCGTCCAATTAGGGTTTTTAACCAATCTTGTGCATCCAATAAGTGATTTTGTGTCATTAGTTGAACATTTAGGTCATTTTCGTCCTCCCAAGGCTAATTCTTGTCCAATTTGGGTTTTTAACCGATCTTGTGCATCCAATAAGTGATTTTGTGTCATTGGTTGAACATTTAGGTCATTTTCGTCCTCCCAAGGCTTATTCTCGTCCAATTAGGGTTTTTAACCAATCTTGTGCATCCAATAACTGATTTTGTGTCATTGGTTGAACATTTAGGTCATTTTCGTCCTCCCAAGGCTTATTCTCTTCCAATTAGGGTTTCTAACCAATCTTGTGCATCCAATAAGTGATTTTGTGTCATTGGTTGAACATTTAGGTCATTTTTGTCCTCCCTAGGCTTATTCTCGTCCAATTAGGGTTTTTAACCAATCTTGTCCATCCAATAAGTAAATTTGTGTCATTAGTTAAACATTTAGGTCATTTTCGTCCTCTTAAGGTTTATTCTCGTCCAGTTAGGGTTTTTAACCAATCTTGTGCATCCAATTAGTACATTTGTGTCATTGGTTAACCATTTAGGTCATTTTCGTCCTCCCAATGCTTATTCTCGTCCAATTAGGGTTTTTAACCAATCTTGTGCATCCAATAAGTGATTTTTTGTCATTGGTTGAACATTTAGGTCATTTTCGTCCTCGCAAGGCTTATTCTCGTCCAATTAGAGTTTTTAACCAATCTTGTGCATCCAATAAGTACATTTGTGTCATTGGTTGAACATTTAGGTCATTTTCGTCATTCAAAGGCTTATTCCCGCCCAATTAGGGATTTTAACCAATCTTGTGCATCCAATAAGTACATTTGTGTCATTGGTTGAACATTTAGGTCATTTTCGTCCTCCCAAGCCTTATTCTCGTCTAATTAGGGTTTTTAACCAATCTTGTGCATCCAATAAGTGATTTTGTGAAATTGGTTGAAAATTTAGGTCATTTTCGTCCTCCCAAGGCTTATTCTTGTCCAATTTGGGTTTTTAACCAATCTTGTGCATCCAATAAGTGATTTTGTGTCATTGGTTGAACATTTAGGTCATTTTCGTCCTCCCAAGGCTTATTCTCGTCCAATTAGTGTTTTTAACGAATCTTGTGCATCCAATAAGTGATTTTGTGTCATTGGTTGAACATTTAGGTCATTTTCGTCCTCCCTAGGCTTATTCCCGTCCAATTAGGATTTTTAACCAATCTTGTGCATCCAATAAGTACATTTGTGTCATTGGTTGAACATTTAGGTCATTTTCATCCTCCTTAGGCTTATTCTCGTCCAATTAGGGTTTTTAACCAATGTTGTGCATCCAATAAGTACATTTGTGTCATTGGTTGAACATTTAGGTCATTTTCGTCCTCCCTAGGCTTATTCTCGTCCAATTAGGGTTTTTAACCAATCTTGTGCATCCAATAAGTGATTTTGTGTCATTGGTTGAACATTTAGGTCATAATCGTCCTCCCAAGGCTTATTCTCGTCCAATTAGGGTTTTTGACCAATCTTGTGCATCCAATAAGTGATTTTGTGTCATTGGTTGAACATTTAGGTCATTTTCGTCCTCCCAAGGCTTATTCTCGTCCAATTAGGGTTTTTAACCAATCTTGTGCATCCAATAAGTGATTTTGTGTCATTGGTTGAACATTTAGGTCATTTTCGTCCTCCCAAGGCTTATTCTCGTCCAATTAGGGTTTTTAACCAATCTTGTGCATCCAATAAGTACATTTGTGTCATTGGTTGAATATTTAGGTCATTTTCGTTTTCCCTAGGCTTATTCTCGTCCAACTAGGGTTTTTAACCAATCTTGTGCATCCAATAAATGATTTTGTGTCATTGGTTGAACATTTAGTTCATTTCCGTCCTCCCAAGGCTTATTCTCGTCCAATTAGGGTTTTAAACCAATCTTGTGCATCCAATAAGTGATTTTGTGTCATTGGTTGAACATTTAGGTCATTTTCATCCTCCCTAGGGTTATTCTCATCCAATTAGGGTTTTTAACCAATCTTGTGCATCCAATAAGTGATTTTGTGTCATTGGTTGAACATTTAGGTCATTTTCGTCCTCCCAAGGCTTATTCTCGTCCAATTAGGGTTTTTAACCAAACTTGTGCATCCAATAAGTACATTTGTGTCATTGGTTGAACATTTAGGTCATTTTCGTCCTCCCAAGGATTATTCTCGTCCAATTAGAATTTTTAACCAATCTTGTGCATTCAATAAGTACATTTGTGTCATTGGTTGAACATGTAGGTCATTTTCGTCCTCCCTAGGCTTATTCTCGTCCAATTAGGGGTTTTAACCAATCTTGTGCATCCAATAAGTGATTTTGTGTCATTGTCTAACATTTATGTTATTTTTGTCCTCCCAAGGCTTATTCTCGTCCAATTAGGGTTTTTAACCAATCTTGTGCATCCAATAAGTGATTTTGTGTCATTGGTTGAACATTTAGGTCATTTTCGTCCTCCCAAGGCTTATTCTCGTCCAATTAGGGTTTTTAACCAAACTTGTGCATCGAATAAGTACATTTGTGTCATTGGTTGAACATTTAGGTCATTTTCGTCCTACCAAGGCTTATTCTCGTCCAATTAGGATTTTTAACCAATCTTGTGCATCCAATAAGTGATTTTGTGTCATTGGTTGAACATTTAGGTCATTTTCGTCCTCCCAAGGCTTATTCTCGTCCAATTAGGGTTTTTAACCAATCTTTTGCATCTAATAAGTGATTTTGTGTCATTGGTTGAACATTTAGGTCATTTTCGTCCTCCCAAGGCTTATTCTCGTCCAATTAGGGTTTTTAACCAATCTTGTGCATCCAATAAGTACATTTGTGTCAATTGTTGAACATTTAGGTCATTTTTCGTCCTCCCAAGGCTTATTCTCGTCCAATTAGGGTTTTTAACCAATCTAGTGCATCCAATAAGTGAGTTTGTGTCGTTGGTTGAACATTTAGGTCATTTTCGTCCTTCCAAGGCTTATTCTCGTCCAATTAGGGTTTTTAACCAATCTTGTGCATCCAATAAGTGATTTTGTGTCATTGGTTGAACATTTAGGTCATTTTCGTCCTCCCAAGGCTTATTCTCGTCCAATTAGGGTTTTTAACCAATCTTTTGCATCTAATAAGTGATTTTGTGTCATTGGTTGAACATTTAGGTCATTTTCGTCCTCCCAAGGCTTATTCTCGTCCAATTAGGGTTTTTAACCAATCTTGTGCATCCAATAAGTACATTTGTGTCATTGGTTTAACATTTAGGTCATTTTCGTCCTCCTAAGGCTTATTCTCGTCCAATTAGGGTTTTTAACCAATCTTGTGCATCCAATAAGTGATTTTGTGTCATTGGTTGAACATTTAGGTCATTTTCGTCCTCCCAAGGCTTATTCTCGTCCAATTAGGGTTTTTAACCAATCTTTTGCGTCCAATAAATGATTTTGTGTCATTGGTTGAACATTTAGGTCATTTTCGTCCTCCCAAGGCTTATTCTCGTCCAATTAGGGTTTTTAACCAATCTTTTGCATCCAATAAGTACATTTGTGTCATTGGTTGAACATTTAGGTCATTTACGTCCTCCCAAGGCTTATTCTCGTCCAATTCGGGTTTTTAACCAATCTTGTGCATCCAATAAGTGATTTTGTGTCATTGGTTGATTATTTAGGTCATTTTCGTCCTCCCAAGGCTTATTCTCGTCCAATTAGGGTTTTTAACCAATCTTGTGCATCCAATAAGTGATTTTGTGTCATTGGTTGAACATTTAGGTTATTTTCGTCCTCCCTAGGCTTATTCTCGTGCAATTAGGGGTTTTAACCAATCTTGTGCATCCAATAAGTACATTTGTGTCATTGGTTGAACATTTAGGTCATTTTCGTCCTCCCTAGGCTTATTCTCGTCCAATTAGGGTTTTTAACCAATCTTGTGCATCCAATAAGTGATTTTGTGTCATTGGTTGAACATTTTGGTCATTTTCGTCCTCCCAAGGCTTATTCTCGTCCAATTAGGGTTTTTAACCAATCTTGTGCATCCAATAAGTACATTTGTGTCATTGGTTGAACATTTAGGTCATTTTCATCCTCCCAATGCTTATTCTCGTCCAATTAGGGTTTTTAACCAATCTTGTGCATCCAATAAGTGATTTTGTGTCATTGGTTGAACATTTAGGTCATTTTCGTCCTCCTAAGGCTTATTCTCGTTCAATTAGGGGTTTTAACCAATCTTGTGCATCCAATAAGTACATTTGTGTCATTGGTTGAACACTTAGGTCATTTTCGTCCTCCCTAGGCTTATTCTCGTCCAATTAGGGTTTTTAACCAATCTTGTGCATCCAATAAGTGATTTTGTGTCATTGGTTGAACATTTAGGTCATTTTCGTCCTCCCAAGGCTTATTCTCGTCCAATTAGGGTTTTTAACCAATCTTGTTCATCCAATAAGTGATTTTGTGTCATCGGTCTAACATTTAGGTCATGTTCACCCTCTCAATGCTTATTCTCGACCAATTAGGGTTTTGAACCAATCTTGTGCATCCAATAAGTGATTTTGTGCCATTGGTTGGACATTTAGGTCAATTTCGTCCTCGGAAGGCTTATTCTCGTCCAATTAGGGTTTTTAACGAATCTTGTGCATCCAATATGTACATTTGTGTATTGGTTGAACATTTAGGTCATTTTCACCGATTTAATGCTTATTCTCGACCAATTAGGGTTTTGAACCAATCTTGTGCATCCAATAAGTGATTTTGTGTCATAGGTTGAACATTTAGGTCATTTTCGTCCTCCCTAGGCTTATTCTCGTCCAATTAGGGTTTTTAACCAATCTTGTGCATCCAATAAGTGATTTTGTGTCATTGGTTGAACATTTAGGTCATTTTCGTCCTCCCAAGGCTTATTCTCGTCCAATTAGGGTTTTTAACCAATCTTGTGCATCCAATAAGTACATTTGTATCATTGGTTGAACATTTAGGTAATTTTTCGTTCTCCCAAGGTTTATTCTCGTCTTATTAGGGTTTTTAACCAATCTTGTGCATCTAATAAGTGATTTTGTGTCATTGGTTGAACATTTAGGTCATTTTCGTCCTCCCTAGGCTTATTCTCGTCCAATTAGGGTTTTTAACCAATCTTGTGCATCCAATAAGTGATTTTGTGTCATTGGTTAAACATTTAGGTCATTTTCGTCCTCCCAAGGCTTATTCTCGTCCAATTAGGGTTTTCAACCAATCTTGTGCAACCAATAAGTGATTTTGTGTCATTGGTTGAACACTTAGGTCATTTACATCCTCCCTAGGCTTATTCTCGTCCAATTAGGGTTTTTAACCAATCTTGTGCATCCAATAAGTACATTTGTGTCATTGGTTGAACATTTAGGTCATTTTCGTCCTCCCTAGGCTTATTCTCGTCCAATTAGGGTTTTTAACCAATCTTGTGCATCCAATAAGTGATTTTGTGTCATTGGTTAAACATTTAGGTCATTTTCATCCTCCCTAGGCTTATGCTCGTCCAATTAGGGTTTTTAACCAATCTTGTGCATCCAATAAGTACATTTGTGTCATTGGTTGAACATTTAGGTCATTTTCGTCCTCCCTAGGCTTATTCTCGTCCAATTAGGGTTTTTAACCAATCTTGTGCATCCAATAAGTGATTTTGTGTCATTGCTAGAACATTTAGGTCATTTTCGTCCTCCCAAGGCTTATTCTCGTCCAATTAGGGTTTTTAACCAATCGTGTGCATCCAATAAGTGATTTTGTGTCATTGGTTGAACATTTAGGTCATTTTCGTCCTCCCAAGGCTTATTCTCGTCCAATTAGGGTTTTTAACCAATCTTGTGCATCCAATAAGTAATTTTGTGTCATTGTTTGAACATTTAGGTCATTTTCATCCTCCCAAGGCTCATTCTCGTCCAATTAGGGTTTTTAACCAATCTTGTGCATCCAATAAGTGATTTTGTGTCATTGGTTGAACATTTAGGTCATTTTCGTCCTCCCAAGGCTTATTCTCGTCCAATTAGGGTTTTTAACCAATCTTGTGCATCCAATAAGTGATTTTGTGTCATTGGTTGAACATTTAGGTCATTTTCGTCCTCCCAAGGCTTATTCTCGTCCAATTAGGGTTTTTAACCAATCTTGTAAATCCAATAAGTGATTTTGTGTCATTGGTTGAACATTTAGGTCATTTTCGTCCTCCCAAGGCTTATTCTCGTCCAATTAGGGTTTTTAACCAATCTTGTGCATCCAATAAGTGATTTTGTGTCATTGGTTGAACATTTAGGTCATTTTCGTCCTCCCAAGGCTTATTCTCGTCCAATTAGGGTTTTTAACCAATCTTCTACATCCAATAAGTAAATTTGTGTCATTGGTTGAACATTTAGGTCATTTTCGTCCTCCCAAGGCTTATTCTCGTCCAATTAGAGTTTTTAACCAATCATGTGCATCCAATAACTACATTTGTGTCATTGGTTGAACATTAAGGTTATTTTCGTCCTCCCAAGGCTTATTCTCGTCCAATTAGGGTTTTTAACCAATCTTGTGCATCCAATAAGTGATTTTGTGTCATTGGTTGAACATTTAGGTCATTTTCGTCCTCCCAAGGCTTATTCTCGTCCAATTAGGGTTTTTAAGAAATCTTGTGCATCCAATAAGTACATTTGTGTCATTGGTTGAACATTTAGGTCATTTTCGTCCTCCCAAGGCTTATTCTCGTCCAATTAGGGTTTTTGACCAATCTTGTGCATCCAATAAGTACATTTGTATCATTGGTTGAACATTTAGGTCATTGTAGTCCTCCCAAGGCTTATTCTCGTCCAATTAGGGTTTTTAACCAATCTTGTGCATCCAATAAGTGATTTTGTGTCATTGGTTGAACATTTAGGTCATTTTCGTCCTCCCAAGGCTTATTCTCGTCCAATTAGGGTTTTTACCCAATCTTGTGCTTCCAATAAGTGATTTTGTGTCATTGGTTGAACATTTAGGTCATTTTCGTCCTCCCAAGGCTTATTCTCGTCCAATTAGGGTTTTTAACCAATCTTGTGCATCCAATAAGTGATTTTGTGTCATTGGTTGAACATTTAGGTCATTTTCGTCCTCCCAAGGCTTATTCTCGTCCAATTAGGGTTTTTACTCAATTTTGTGCATCCAATAAGTGATTTTGTGTCATTGGTTGAACATTTAGGTCATTTTCGTCCTCCCAAGGCTTATTCTCGTCCAATTAGGGTTTTTAACCAATCTTGTGCATCCAATAAGTGATTTTGTGTCATTGGTTGAACATTTTGGTAATTTTCGACCTCCCAAGGCTTATTCTCGTCCAATTAGGGTTTTTAACCAATCTTGTGCATCCAATAAGTGATTTTGTGTCATTGGTTGAACATTTAGGTCATTTTCGTCCTCCCTAGGCTTATTCTCGTCCAATTAGGGTTTTTAACTTATCTTGTGCATCCAATAAGTACATTTGTGTCATTGGTTGAACATTTAGGTCATTTTCGTCCTCCCTAGGCTTATTCTCGTCCAATTAGGGTTTTTAACCAATCTTGTGCATCCAATAAGTGATTTTGTGTCATTGGTTGAACATTTAGGTCATTTTCGTCCTCCCTAGGCTTATTCTCGTCCAATTAGGGTTTTTTAACAATCTTATGCATCCAATAAGTGATTTTGTGCCATTGGTTGAACATTTAGGTCATTTTCGTCCTCCCAAGGCTTATTCTCGTCCAATTAGGGTTTTTAACCAATCTTGTGCATCCAATAAGTACATTTGTGTCATTGGTTGAACATTTAGGTCATTTTCGTCCTCCCTAGGCTTATTCTCGTCCAATTAGGGTTTTTAACCAATCTTGTGCATCCAATAAGTGATTTTGTGTCATTGGTTGAACATTTAGGTCATTTTTGTCCTCCCTAAGCTTATTCTCGTCCAATTAGGGTTTTTAACCAATCTTGTGCATGCAATAAGTACACTTGTGTCATTGGTTGAACATTTAGGTCATTTTCGTCCTCCCAAGGCTTATTCTCGTCCAATTAGGGTTTTTAACCAATCTTGTGCATCCAATAAGTGATTTTGTTTCATTGGTTGAACATTTAGGTCATTTTCGTACTCCCTAGGCTTATTCTCGTCCAATTAGGGTTTTTAACCAATCTTGTGCATCCAATAAGTACATTTGTGTCATTGGTTGAACATTTAGGTCATTTTCGTCCTCCCTAGGCTTATTCTCGTCCAATTAGGGTTTTTAACCAATCTTGTGCATCCAATAAGTGATTTTGTGTCATTGGTTGAACATTGAGGTCATTTTCTTCCTCCCTAGGCTTATTCTCGTCCAATTAGGGTTTTTAACCAATCTTGTGCATCCAATAAGTGATTTTGTGTCATTGGTTGAACATTCAGGTCATTTTCGTCCTCCCTAGGCTTATTCTCGTCCAATTAGGGTTTTTAACCAATCTTGTGCATCCAATAAGTACATTTGTGTCATTGGTTGAACATTTAGGTCATTTTCGTCATCCCTAGGCTTATTCTCGTTCAATTAGGGTTTTTAGCCAATCTTGTGCATCCAATAAGTACATTTGTGTCATTGGTTGAACATTTAGGTCATTTTCGTCCTCCCTAGGCTTATTCTCGTCCAATTAGGGTTTTTAACCAATCTTGTGCATCCAATAAGTGATTTTGTGTCATTGGTTGAACATTTAGGTATTTTTCGTCCTCCCTAGGCTTATTCCCGTCCAATTAGGGTTTTTAACCAATCTTGTGCATCCAATAAGTACGTTGTGTCATTGGTTGAACATTTAGGTCATTTTCGTCCTCCCTAGGCTTATTCTCGTCCAATTAGAGTTTTTAATAAATCTTGTGCATCCAATAAGTGATTTTGTGTCATTGGTTGAACATTTAGGTCATTTTCGTCCTCCCAAGGCTTATTCTCGTCCAATTAGGGTTTTTAACCAATCTTGTGCATCCAATAAGTGATTTTGTGTCATTGGTTGAACATTTAGGTCATATTCGTCCTCCCTTGGCTTATTCTCGTCCAATTAGGGTTTTTAACCAATCTTGTGCATCCAATAAGTGATTTTGTGTCATTGGTTGAACATTTAGGTCATTTTCGTCCTCCCAAGGCTTATTCTCGTCCAATTAGGGTTTTTAACCAATCTTGCGCATCCAATAAGTATATTTGTGTCATTGGTTGAACATTTCGGTCATTTTCGTCCTTCAAAGGCTTATTCTCGTCCAATTAGGGTTTTTAACCAATCTTGTGCATCCAATAAGTGATTTTGTGTCATTGGTTGAACATTTAGGTCATTTTCGTCCTCCCAAGGCTTATTCTCGTCCAATTAGGGTTTTTAACCAATCTTGTGCATCCAATAAGTGATTTTGTGTCATTGGTTGAACATTTAGGTCATTTTCGTACTCCCAAGGCTTAGCCTCGTCATATTAGGGATTTTAACCAATCTTGTGCATACAATAAGTGATTTTGTGTCATTGGTTGAACATTTAGGTCATTTTCGTCCTTCCTAGGCTTATTCTCGTCCAATTAGGGTTTTTAACCAATCTTGTGCATCCAATAAGTACATTTGTGTCATTGGTTTAACATTTAGGTCATTTTCGTCCTCCTAAGGCTTATTCTCGTCCAATTAGGGTTTTTAACCAATCTTGTGCATCCAATAAGTGATTTTGTGTCATTGGTTGAACATTTAGGTCATTTTCGTCCTCCCAAGGCTTATTCTCGTCCAATTAGGGTTTTTAACCAATCTTCTGCATCCAATAAATGATTTGGTGTCATTGGTTGAACATTTAGGTCATTTTCGTCCTCCTAAGGCTTATTCTCGTCCAATTAGGGTTTTTAACCAATCTTGTGCATCCAATAAGTGATTTTGTGTCATTGGTTGAACATTTAGGTCATTTTCGTCCTCCCTAGGCTTATTCTCGTCCAATTATGGTTTTTAATTTATATTGTGCATCCAATAAGTACATTTGTGTCATTGGTTGAACATTTAGGTCATTTTCGTCCTCCCTAGGCTTATTCTCGTCCAATTAGGGTTTTTAACCAATCTTGTGCATCCAATAAGTGATTTTGTGTCATTGGTTGAACATTTAGGTCATTTTCGTCCTTCCTAGGCTTATTCTCGTTCAATTAGGGTTTTTAACCAATCTTGTGCATCCAATAAGTGATTTGGTGTCATTGGTTGAACATTTAGGCCATTTTCGTCCTCCCTAGGCTTATTCTCGTCCAATTAGGGTTTTTAACCAATCTGGTGCATCCAATAAGTGATTTTGTGTCATTGATTGAAAATTTCGGTAATTTTTGTCCTCCCAAGTCTTATTCGCTTACAATTAGGGTTTTTAACCAATCTTGTGCATCCAATAAGTACATTTGTGTCATTGGTTGAACATTTAGGTCATTTTCGTCCTCCCTAGGCTTATTCTCGTCCAATTAGGGTTTTTAACCAATCTTGTGCATCCAATAAGTGATTTTGTGTCATTGGTTGAACATTTAGGTTTTTTTCGTCTTCCCAAGGCTTATTCTCGTCCAATTAGGGTTTTTAACCAATCTTGTGCATCCAATAAGTGATTTTGTGTCATTGGTTGAACATTTAGGTCATTTTCGTCCTCCCAAGGCTTATTCTCGTCCAATTAGGGTTTTTAACCAATCTTGTGCATCCAATAAGTACATTTGTGTCATTGGTTAAAATATTTAGGTCATTTTCGTCCTCCCAAGGCTTATTCTCGTCCAATTAGGGTTTTTAACCAATCTTGTGCATCCAATAAGTGATTTTGTGTCATTGGTTGAACATTTAGGTCATTTTCGTCCTCCCAAGGCTTATTCTCGTCCAATTAGGGTTTTTAACCAATCTTGTGCATCCAATAAATGATTTTGTGTCATTGGTTGAACATTTATGTCATTTTTGTCCTCCCAAGGCTTATTCTCGTCCAATTAGGGTTTTGAACCAATCTTGTGCATCCAATAAGTACATTTGTGTCATGGGTTAATCATTTAAGTCATTTTCGTCCTCCCAAGGCTTATTCTCGTCCAATTAGGGTTTTTAACCAATCTTTTGCATCCAATAAGTACATTTGTGTCATTGGTTGAACATTTAGGTCATTTTCGTCCTCCCAAGGCTTATTCTCGTCCAATTAGGGTTTTTAACCAATCTTGTGCATCCAATAAGTGATTTTGTGTCATTGGTTGAACATTTAGGTCATTTTCGTCCTCCCAAGGCTTATTCTCGTCCAATTAGGGTTTTTAACCAATCTTGTGCATCCAATAAGTGATTTTGTGTCATTGGTTGAACATTTAGGTCATTTTCATCCTCTTAAGGCTTATTCTCGTCCAATTAAGGTTTTTAACCAATCTTGTGAATCCAATAAGTACATTTGTGTCATTGGTTGAACATTTAGGTGATTTTCGTCCTCCCTAGGCTTATTGTCGTCCAATTAGGGTTTTTAACCAATCTTGTGCATCCAATAAGTGATTTTGTGTCATTGGTTGAAAATTTAGGTGATTTCTCCCAAGGCTTATTCTCGTCCAATTAGGGTTTTTAACCAATCTTGTGCATCCAATAAGTGATTTTGTGTCATTGGTTGAACATTTAGGTCATTTTCGTCCTCCCAAGGCTTATTCTCGTCCAATTAGGGTTTTTAACCAATCTTGTGCATCCAATAAGTGATTTTGTGTCATTGGTTGAACATTTAGGTCATTTTCGTCATCCCTCGGCTTATTCTCCTCCAATTAGGGTGTTGAACCAATCTTGTGCATCCAATAAGTACATTTGTGTCATTGGTTGAACATTTCGGTCATTTTCGTCCTCCCAAGGCTTATTCTCGTCCAATTAGGGTTTTTAACCAATCTTGTGCATCCAATAAGTGATTTTGTGTCATTGGTTGAACATTTAGGTCATTTTCGTCCTCCCAAGGCCTATTCTCGTCCAATTAGGGTTTTTAACCAATCTTGTGCATCCAATAACTGATTTTGTGTCATTGGTTGAACATTTAGGTCATTTTCGTCCTCCCAAGGCCTATTCTCTTCCAATTAGGGTTTTTAACCAATCTTTTGCATCCAATAAGTGATTTTGTGTCATTGGTTGAACATTTAGGTCATTTTTGTCCTCCCTAGGCTTATTCTCGTCCAATTAGGGTTTTTAACCAATCTTGTGCATCCAATAAGTACATTTGTGTCATTAGTTAAACATTTAGGTCGTTTTCGTCCTCTTAAGGCTTATTCTCGTCCAATTAGTGTTTATAACCAATCTTGTGCATCCAATTAGTACATTTGTGTCATTGGTTGAACATTTAGGTCATTTTTGTCCTCCCAAGGCTTATTCTCGTCCAATTAGGGTTTTTAACCAATCTAGTGCATCCAATAAGTGATTTTGTGTCATTGGTTGAACATTTAGGTCATTTTCGTCCTCCCAAGGCTTATTCTCGCCCAATTAGGGTTTTTAACTAATCTTGTGCATCCAATAAGTACGTTTATGTCATTGGTTGAAGTTTTCGGTCATTTTCGTCCTCCCTAGGCTAATTCTCGTCCTATTAGGGTTTTTAACCAATCTTGTGCATCCAATAAGTACATTTATGTCATTGGTTGAACATTTAGGTCATTTTCGTCATTCGAAGGCTTATTCCCGCCCAATTAGGGTTTTTAACCAATCTTGTGCATCCAATAAGTACATTTGTGTCATTGGTTGAACATTTAGGTCATTTTCGTCCCACCAAGGCTTATTCTCGTCCAATTAGGGTTTTTAACCAATGTTGTGCATCCAATAAGTACATTTGTGTCATTGGTTGAACATTTAGGTCATTTTCGTCCTCCCTAGGCTTATTCTCGTCCAATTAGGGTTTTTAACCAATCTTGTGCATCCAATAAGTGATTTTGTGTCATTGGTTGAACATTTAGGTCAT
>JBBPBP010000650.1:3914-16762 GCA_037974735.1 Cicer chorassanicum
AACACTATTTGGACGAGAATAAGCCTTAAGAGGACCTAAATGACCTAAATGTTCAACCAATGACACAAAATCACTTATTGGATGCACAAGATTGGTTAAAAACCCTAATTGGACGAGAATAAGCCTACGGAGGACGAAAATGACCTAAATGTTCAACCAATGACACAAAATCATTTATTGGATGCACAATATTGGTTAAAAAACCCTAATTGGACGAGAATAAGCCTTGGGAGGACGAAAATGACCTAAATGTTCAACCAATGACACAAATGTACTTATTGGATACACAAGATTGGTTGAAAACCCTAATTGGACGAGAATAACCCTAGGGAGGACGAAAATGACCTAAATGTTAAACCAATGGCACAAAATCACTTATTGGATGCACAAGATTGGTTAATAACCCTAATTGGACGAGAATAAGCCTTGGGAGGACGAAAATGACCTAAATGTTCAACCAACGACACAAATGTACTTATTGGATGCACAAGATTGGTTAAAAACCCTAATTGGACGAGAATAAACCTAGGGAGGAACAAAATGACCTAAATGTTCAACCAATGACACAAAATCATTTATTGGATGCACAAGATTGGTTAAAAACTCTAATTGGACGAGAATAAGCCTTGGGAGGACGAAAATGACCTAAATGTTCAACAATTGACACAAATGTTCTTATTGGATGCACAAGACTTGTTAAAAACACTATTTGGACGAGAATAAGCCTTAAGAGGACCAAAATGACCTAAATGTTCAACCAATGACACAAAATCACTTATTGGATGCACAAGATTGGTTAAAAACCCTAATTGGACGAGAATAAGCCTAGGGAGTCGGAAATGACCTAAATGTTCAACCAATGAAACAAAATCACTTATTGGATGCACAAGATTGGTTAAAAACCCTAATTGGACGAGAATAAGCATAGGGAGGACGAAAATGAACTAAATGTTCAACCATGACACAAAATCACTTATTGGATGCACAAGATTGGTTAAAAACCCTAATTGGACGAGAATAAGCCTTGGGAGGACGAAAATGACCTAAATGTTCAACCAATGACACAAAATCACTTATTGGATGCACAAGATTGGTTAAAAACCCTAATCGGACGAGAATAAGCATTGGGAGGACGAAAATGACCTAAATGTTCAACCAATGACACAAATGTACTTATTGGATGCACAAGATTGGTTAAAAACCCTAATTGGACGAGAATAAGCCTTGGGAGGACGAAAATGACCTAAATGTTCAACCAATGTCACAAAATCACTTATTGGATGCTCAAGATTGGTTGAAAACCCTAATTAGACGAGAATAAGCCTAGGGAGGACGAAAATGACCTAAATGTTCAAACAATGACACAAATGTACTTATTGGATGCCCAACATTGGTTAAAAACCCTAATTGGACGAGAATAAGCCTTGGGAGGACGAAAATGACCTAAATGTTCAACCAATGACACAAATGTACTTATTGGATGCACAAGATTGGTTAAAAACCCTAATTGGACGAGAATAAGCCTAGGGAGGACGAAAATGACCTAAATGTTCAACCAATGACACAAATTTACTTATGGGATGCACAAGATTGGTTAAAAACCCTAATTGGACGAGAATAAGCCTTGGGAGGACGAAAATGACCTAAATGTTCAACCAATGACACAAATGTACTTATTGGATGCACAAGATTGGTTAAAAACCCTAATTGGACGAGAATAAGCCTAGGGAGAATGAAATTGACCTAAATGTTCAACCAATGACACAAAATCACTTATTGGATGCACGAGATTGGTTAAAAACCCTATTTAATCGAGAATAAGCCTAGCGAGGACGAAAATGACCTAAATGTTCAACCAATGACACAAATGTACTTATTGGATGCACAAGATTGGTTAAAAACCCTAATTGGACGAGAATAAGCCTAGGGAGGACGAAAATGACCTAAATGTTCAACCAATGACACAAAATCACTTATTGGATGCACAAGATTGGTTAAAAACCCTAAACTGACGAGAATAAGCCTAGGGAGGACGAAAATGACCTAAATGTTCAACCAATGACACAAATGTACTTATTGGATGCACAAGATTGGTTAAAAACCCTAATTGGACGAGAATAAGCCTAGGGAGGACGAAAATGACCTAAATGTTCAACCAATGACACAAAATCACTTATTGGATGCACAAGATTGTTTAAAAACCCTAATTGGACGAGAATAAGCCTAGGGAGGACGAAAATGGCCTAAATGTTCAACCAATGACACAAAATCACTTATTGGATGCACAAGATTGGTTAAAAACCCTAATTGGACGAGAATAAGCTTTTGGAGGACATAAATGACCTAAATGTTCAACCAATGACACAAATGTACTTATTGGATGCACAAGATTGGTTAAAAACCCTAATTGGACGAGAATAAGCCTAGGGAGGACGAAAATGACCTAAATGTTCAACCAATGACACAAGTGTATTTATTGGATGCACAAGATTGGTTAAAAACCCTAATTGGACGAGAATAAGCCTAGGGAGGACGAAAATGACCTAAATGTTCAACCAATGACACAAAATCACTTATTGGATGCACAAGATTGGTTTAAAAACCCTAATTGGACGAGAATAAGCCTAGGGAGGACATAAATGACCTAAATTTTCAACCACTGACACAAAATCACTTATTGGATGCACAAGATTGGTTAAAAACCCTAATTGGACGAGAATAAGCCTAGGGAGGACGAAAATGACCTAAATGCTCAACCAATGACACAAAATCACTTATTGGATGCACAAGATTGGTTAAAAACCCTAATTGGACGAGAATAAGCCTAGGGAGGACAAAAATGACCTAAATGTTCAACCAATGACACAAATGTACTTATTGGATGCACAAGATTGGTTAAAAACCCTAATTGGACGAGAATAAGCCTAGGGAGGACGAAAATGACCTAAATGTTCAACCAATGACACAAAATCGCTTATTGGATGCACAACATTGGTTAAAAACCCTAATTGGACGAGAATAAGCTTTTGAAGGACATAAATGACCTAAATGTTCAACCAATGACACAAATGTACTTATTGGATGCACAAGATTGGTTAAAAACCCTAAATGGATGAGAATAAGCCTTGGGAGGACGAAAATGACCTAAATGTTCAACCAATGACACAGAATCACTTATTGGATGCACAAGATTGGTTAAAAACCCTAATTGGACGAGAATAAGCCTAGGGAGGACAAAAATGACCTAAATGTTCAACCAATGACACAAATGTACTTATTGGATGCACAAGATTGGTTAAAAACCCTAATTGGACGAGAATAAGCCTAGGGAGGACGAAAATGACCTAAATGTTCAACCAATGACACAAAATCACTTATTGGATGCACAAGATTGGTTAAGAACCCCAATTGGACAAGAATAAGCCTATGGAGGACGAAAATAACCTAAATGTTCAACCAATGACACAAAATCACTTATTGGATGCACAAGATTGGTTTAAAACAATAATTGGACGAGAATAAGCCTATGGAGGACGAAAATGACCTAAATGTTCAACCAATGACACAAAATCACTTATTGGATGCACCTGATTGGTTAAAAACAATAATTGGACGAGAATAAGCCTAGGGAGGACGAAAATAACCTAAATGTTCAACCAATGACACAAAATCACTTATTTGATGCACAAGATTTGTTAAAAACCCTAATTGGACGAGAATAAGCCTTGGGAGGACGAAAATGACCTAAATGTTCAACCAATGACACAAGTGTACTTATTGGATGCACAAGATTGGTTAAAAACCCTAATTGGACGAGAATAAGCCTAGGGAGGACGAAAATGACCTAAATTTTCAACCAATGACACAAAATCACTTATTGGATGCACAAGATTGGTTAAAAACCCTAATTGGACGAGAATAAGCCTAGGGAGGACGAAAATGACCTAAATTTTCAACCAATGACACAAATGTACTTATTAGATGCACAAGATTGGTTAAAAACCCTAATTGGACGAGAATAAGCCTTGGGAGGACGAAAATGACCTAAATGTCCAACCAATGACACAAAATCACTTATTGGATTCAGAAGATTGGTTAAAAACCCAAATTGGACGAGAATAAGCCTAGGGAGGACGAAAATGACCTAAATGTTCAACCAATGACACAAATGTACTTATTGGATGCACAAGATTGGTTAAAAACCCTAATTGGACGAGAATAAGCCTTGGGAGGACGAAAATGACCTAAATGTTCAACCAATGACACAAAATCACTTATTGGATGCACAATATTGGTTAAAAACCCTAATTGGACGAGAATAAGCATTGGGAGGACGAAAATGACCTAAATGTTCAACCAATGACACAAATGTACTTATTGGATGCACAAGATTGGTTAAAAACCCTAATTGGACGAGAATAAGCCTAGGGAGGACGAAAATGACCTAAATGTTCAACCAATGACACAAAATCACTTATTGGATGCACAAGATTGGTTAAAAACCCTAATTGGACGAGATTAAGCATTGGGAGGACGAAAATGACCTAAATGTTCAACCAATGACACAAATGTACTTATTGGATGCACAAGATTGGTTAAAAACCCTAATTGGACGAGAATAAGCCTAGGGAGGACGAAAATGACCTAAATGTTCAACCAATGACACAAATTTACTTATGGGATGCACAAGATTGGTTAAAAACCCTAATTGGACGAGAATAAGCCTTGGGAGGACGAAAATGACCTAAATGTTCAACCAATGACACAAATGTACTTATTGGATGCACAAGATTGGTTAAAAACCCTAATTGGACGAGAATAAGCCTAGGGAGGACGAAAATGACCTAAATGTTCAACCAATGACACAAAATCACTTATTGGATGCACAAGATTGGTTAAAAACCCTAATTGGACGAGAATAAGGCTTTGGAGGACGAAAATGACCTAAATGTTCAACCAATGACACAAAATCACTTATTGGATGCACAAGATTGGTTAAAAACCCTAATTGGACGAGAATAAGCCTTGGGAGGACGAAAATTACCTAAATGTTCAACCAATGACACAAATGTACTTATTGGATGCACAAGATTGGTTAAAAACCCTAATTGGACGAGAATAAGCCTTGGGAGGACGAAAATGACCTAAATGTTCAACCAATGGCACAAAATCACTTATTGGATGCACAAGATTGGTTAAAAACCCGAATTGGACGAGAATAAGCCTAGGGAGGACATAAATGACCTAAATGTTCAACCAATGACACAAAATCACTTATTGGATGCACAAGATTGGTTAAAAACCCTAATTGGACGAGAATAAGCCTAGGGAGGACGAAAATGAACTAAATGCTCAACCAATGACACAAAATCACTTATTGGATGCACAAGATTGGTTAAAAACCCTAATTGGACGAGAATAAGCTTTTGGAGGACATGTATGACCTAAATGTTCAACCAATGACACAAATGTACTTATTGGATGCACAAGATTGGTTAAAAACCCTAATTGGACGAGAATAAGCCTTGGGAGGACGAAAATGACCTAAATGTTCAACCAATGGCACAAAATCACTTATTGGATGCACAAGATTGGTTAAAAACCCTAATTGGACGAGAATAAGCCTAGGGAGGATGAATATGACCTAAATGTTCAACCAATGACACAAAATCACTTATTGGATGCACAAGATTGGTTAAAAACCCTAATTGGACGAGAATAAGCCTTGGGAGGACGAAAATGACCTAAATGTTCAACCAATGACACAAATGTACTTATTGGATGCACAAGATTGATTAAAAACCCTAATAGCACGAGAATAAGTCTTGGGAGGACGAAAATGACCTAAATGTTCAACCAATGACACAAATGTACTTATTGGATGCACAAGATTGGTTAAAAACCCTAATTGGACGAGAATAAGCCTAGGGAGGACGAAAATGACCTAAATGTTCAACCAATGACACAAAATCACTTATTGGATGCACAAGATTGGTTAAAAACCCTAATTGGACAAGAATAAGCCTAGGAAGGACGAAAATGACCTAAATGTTCAACCAATGACACAAATGTACTTATTGGATGCACAAGATTGGTTAAAAACCCTAATTGGACGAGAATAAGCCTTGGGAGGACGAAAATGACCTAAATGTTCAACCAATGACACAAATGTACTTATTGGATACACAAGATTGGTTAAAAACCCTAATTGGACGAGAATAAGCCTTTGGAGAACGAAAATGACCTAAATGTTCAACCAATGACACAAATGTACTTATTGGATGCACAAGATTGGTTAAAAACCCTAATTGGACGAGAATAAGCCTAGGGAGGACGAAAATGACCTAAATGTTCAACCAATGACACAACATCACTTATTGGAAGCACAAGATTGGTTAAAAACCCTAATTGGACGAGAATAAGCGTTGGGAGGACGAAAATGACCTAAATGTTCAACCAATGACACAAATGTACTCATTGGATGCACAAGATTGGTTAAAAACCCTAATTGGACGAGAATAGGCCTATGGAGGACGAAAATGACCTAAATGTTCAACCAATGACACAAATGTACTTATTGGATGCACAAGATTGGTTAAAAACCCTAATTGGACGAGAATAAGCCTAGGGAGGACGAAAATGACCTAAATGTTCAACCAATGACACAAAATCACTTATTGGATGCACAAGATGGTTAAAAACCCTAGTTGGACGAGAATAAGCCTTGGGAGGACGAAAATGACCTAAATGTTCAACCAATGACACAAATGTACTTATTGGATGCACAAGATTGGTTAAAAACCCTAATTGGACGAGAATAAGCCTAGGGAGGACGAAAATGACCTAAATGTTCAACCAATGACAAAAAAGCACTTATTGGATGCACAAGATTGGTTAAAAACCCTAATTGGACGAGAATAAGCCTTGGGAGGACGAAAATGACCTAAATGTTCAACCAATGACACAAATGTACTTATTGGATGCACAAGATTGGTTAAAAACCCTAATTGGAGCAGAATAAGCCTAGGGAGGACGAAAATGACCTAAATGTTCAACCAATGACACAAAATCACTTATTGGATACACAAGATTGTTTAAAAACCCTAATTGGACAAGAATAAGCATTGGGAGGACGAAAATGACCTAAATATTCAACCAATGACACAAATGTACTTATTGGATGCACAAGATTGGTTAAAAACCCTAATTGGACGAGAATAAGCCTAGGGAGGACGAAAATGACCTAAATGTTTAACCAATGACACAAAATCACTTATTGGATGCACAAGATTGGTTAAAAACCCTAATTGGACGAGAATAAGCCTTGGGAGGACGAAAATGACCTAAATGTTCAACCAATGAACAAAATCACTTTTTGGATGCACAAGATTGGTTAAAAACCCTAATTGGACGAGAATAAGCCTTTGGAGAACGAAAATGACCTAAATGTTCAACCAATGACACAAATGTACTTATTGGATGCACAAGATTGGTTAAAAACCCTAATTGGACGAGAATAAGCCTAGGGAGGACGAAAATGACCTAAATGTTCAACCAATGACACAAATGTACTTATTGGATGCACAAGACTGGTTAAAAACCCTAATTCGATGAGGATAAGCCTTCGGAGGACGAAAATGACCTAAATGTTCAACCAATGACACAAAATCACTTATTGGATGCACAAGATTGGTTAAAAACCCTAATTGGACGAGAATAAGCATTGGGAGGACGAAAATGACCTAAATGTTCAACCAATGACACAAATGTACTTATTGGATGCACAAGATTGGTTAAAACCCTAATTGGGCGGGAATAAGCCTTCGAATGACGAAAATGACCTAAATGTTCAACCAATGACACAAATGTACTTATTGGATGCACAAGATTGGTTAAAAACCCTAATTGGACGAGAATAAGCCTAGGGAGGACGAAAATGACCTAAATGTTCAACCAATGACATAAACGTACTTATTGGATGCACAAGATTAGTTAAAAACTGTAATTGGGCGAGAATAAGCCTTGGGAGGACGAAAATGACCTAAATGTTCAACCAATGACACAAAATCACTTATTGGATGCACTAGATTGGTTAAAACCCCTAACTGTACGAGAATAAGCCTTGCGAGGACGAAAATGACCTAAATGTTCAACCAATGATAAAAAATCACTTATTGGATGCACAAGATTGGTTAAAAACCCTAATTGGACGAGAATAAGCATTGGGAGGACGAAAATGACCTAAATGGTTAACCAATGACACAAATGTACTAATTGGATGCACAAGATTGGTTAAAAACCCTAACTGGACGAGAATAAGCCTTAAGAGGACGAAAATGACCTAAATGTTCAACTAATGACACAAAATAACTTATTGGATGCACAAGATTGGTTAAGAACCCTAATTGGAAGAGAATAAGCCTTGGGAGGACGAAAATGACCTAAATGTTCAACCAATGACGCAAAATCAGTTATTGGATGCACAAGATTGGTTAAAAACCCTAATTGGACGAGAATAAGCCTTGGGAGGACGAAAATGACCTAAATGTTCAACCAATGACACAAATGTACTTATTGGATGCACAAGATTGGTTAAAAACCCTAATTGGACGAGAATAAGCCTAGGGAGAATGAAATTGACCTAAATGTTCAACCAATGACACAAAATCACTTATTGGATGCACGAGATTGGTTAAAAACCCTATTTAATCGAGAATAAGCCTAGCGAGGACGAAAATGACCTAAATGTTCAACCAATGACACAAATGTACTTATTGGATGCACAAGATTGGTTAAAAACCCTAATTGGACGAGAATAAGCCTAGGGAGGACGAAAATGACCTAAATGTTCAACCAATGACACAAAATCACTTATTGGATGCACAAGATTGGTTAAAAACCCTAAACTGACGAGAATAAGCCTAGGGAGGACGAAAATGACCTAAATGTTCAACCAATGACACAAATGTACTTATTGGATGCACAAGATTGGTTAAAAACCCTAATTGGACGAGAATAAGCCTAGGGAGGACGAAAATGACCTAAATGTTCAACCAATGACACAAAATCACTTATTGGATGCACAAGATTGTTTAAAAACCCTAATTGGACGAGAATAAGCCTAGGGAGGACGAAAATGGCCTAAATGTTCAACCAATGACACAAAATCACTTATTGGATGCACAAGATTGGTTAAAAACCCTAATTGGACGAGAATAAGCTTTTGGAGGACATAAATGACCTAAATGTTCAACCAATGACACAAATGCACTTATTGGATGCACAAGATTGGTTAAAAACCCTAATTGGACGAGAATAAGCCTTGGGAGGACGAAAATGACCTAAATGTTCAACCAATGACACAAATTTACTTATTGGATGCACAAGATTGGTTAAAAACCCTAATTGGACGAGAATAAGCCTTGGGAGGACGAAAATGAACTAAATGTTCAACCAATGACACAAATGTACTTATTGGATGCACAAGATTGGTTAAAAACCCTAATTGGACGAGAATAAGCATTGGGAGGACGAAAATGACCTAAATGTTCAACCAATGACACAAAATCACTTATTGGATGCACAAGATTGGTTAAAAACCCTAATTTGACGAGAATAAGCCTTGGGAGGACAAAAATGACCTAATGTTCAACCAATGACACAAATGTACTTATTGGATGCACAAGAATGGTTAAAAACCCTAATTGGACGAGAATAAGCCTAGGGATGACGATAATGACCTAAATGTTCAACCAATGACACAAAATCGCTTTTTGGATGCACAAGATTGGTTAAAAACCCTAATTGGACGATAATAAGCCTTGGGAGGACGAAAATGACCTAAATGTTCAACCAATGACACAAATGTACTTATTGGATGCACAAGATTGGTTAAAAACCCTAATTGGACGAGAATAAGCCTTGGGAGGACGAAAATGACCTAAATGTTCAACCAACGACACAAAATTACTTATTGGATGCACAAGATTGGTTAAAAACCCTAATTGGACGAGAATAAGCCTTGGGAGGACGAAAATGACCTAAATGTTCAACCAATGACACAAAATCACTTATTGGATGCACAAGATTGGTTAAAAACCCGAATTGGACGAGAATAAGCCTTGGGAGGACAAAAATGACCTAAATGTTCAACCAATGACACAAAATAACTTATTGGATGCACAAGATTGGTTAAAAACCCTAATTGGAAGAGAATAAGCCTTGGGAGGACGAAAATGACCTAAATGTTCAACCAAGGACACAAAATCAGTTATTGGATGCACAAGATTGGTTAAAAACCCAAATTGGACGAGAATAAGCCTTGGGAGGACGAAAATGACCTAAATGTTCAACCAATGATACAAATGTACTTATTGGATGCACAAGATTGGTTAAAAACCCTAATTGGGCGGGAATAAGCCTTCGAATGACGAAAATGACCTAAATGTTCAACCAATGACACAAATGTACTTATTGGATGCACAAGATTGGTTAAAAACCCTAATTGGACGAGAATAAGCCTAGGGAGGAAGAAAATGACCTAAATGTTCAACCAATGACATAAACGTACTTATTGGATGCACAAGATTAGTTAAAAACCCTAATTGGGCGAGAATAAGCCTTGGGAGGACGAAAATGACCTAAATGTTCAACCAATGACACAAAATCACTTATTGGATGCACTAGATTGGTTAAAAACCCTAATTGGAAGAGAATAAGCCTTGGGAGGACGAAAATGACCTAAATGTTCAACCAATGACACAAAATCAGTTATTGGATGCACAAGATTGGTTAAAAACCCTAATTGGACGAGAATAAGCCTTGGGAGGACAAAAATGACCTAAATGTTCAATCAATGACACAAATGTACTAATTGGATGCACAAGATTGGTTAAAAACCCTAATTGGACGAGAATAAGCCTTAAGAGGACGAAAATGACCTAAATGTTTAACTAATGACACAAATGTACTTATTGGATGCACAAGATTGGTTAAAAACCCTAATTGGACGAGAATAAGCCTAGGGAGGACAAAAATGACCTAAATGCTCAACCAATGACACAAAATCACTTATTGGATGCACAAGATTGGTTAAAAACCCTAATTGGAAGAGAATAAGCCTTGGGAGGACGAAAATGACCTAAATGTTCAACCAATGACACAAAATCAGTTATTGGATGCACAAGATTGGTTAAAAACCCTAATTGGACGAGAATAAGCCTTGGGAGGACGAAAATGACCTAAATGTTCAACCAATGACACAAGTGTACTTATTGGATGCACAAGATTGGTTAAAAACCCTAATTGGACGAGAATAAGCCTAGGGAGGACGAAAATGACCTAAATGTTCATCCAATGACACAAAATCACTTATTGGATGCACAAGATTGGTTAAAAACCCTAATTGGACGAGAATAAGCCTTGGGAGGACGAAAATGACCAAAATGTTCAACCAATGACACAAAATCACTTATTGGATGCACAAGATTGGTTAAAAACCCTAATTGGACGGGAATAAGCCTAGGGAGGACGAAAATGACCTAAATGTTCAACCAATGACACAAAATCACTTATTGGATGCACAAGACTGGTTAAAAACCCTTATTGGACGAGAATAAGCCTTGGGAGGACGAAAATGACCTAAATGTTCAACCAATGACACAAAATCACTTATAAGATGCACAAGATTGGTTAAAAACCCTAATTGGACGAGAATAAGCCTAAGGAGGACGAAAATGACCTAAATGTTCCACCAATGACACAAATGTACTTATTGGATGCACAAGATTGGTCAAAAACCCTAATTGGACGAGAATAAGCCTTGGGAGAACGAAAATGACCTAAATGTTCAACCAATGACACAAATGTACTTATTGGATGCACAAGATCGGTTAAAAACCCTAATTGGAAGAGAAAAAGCCTAGGGAGGACGAAAATGACTTAAATGTTCAACCAACGACACAAAATCACTTATTCGATGCACAAGATTGATTAAAAACCCTAATTGGACGAGAATAAGCCTAGGGAGGACGAAAATGACCTAAATGTTCAACTAATGACACAAATGTACTTATTCGATGCACAAGATTGGTTAAAAACCCTAATTGGACGAGAATAAACCTAGGGAGGAACAAAATGACCTAAATGTTCAGCCAATGACACAAAATCATTTATTGGATGCACAAGATTGGTTAAAAACTCTAATTGGACGAGAATAAGCCTTGGGAGGACAAAAATGACCTAAATGTTCAACCAATGACACAAATGTTCTTATTGGATGCACTAGACTTGTTAAAAACACTATTTGGACGAGAATAAGCCTTAAGAGGACCTAAATGACCTAAATGTTCAACCAGTGACACAAAATCACTTATTGGATGCACAAGATTGGTTAAAAACCCTAATTGGACGTGAATAAGCCTAGGGAGGACGAAAATGACCTAAATGTTCAACCAATGACACAAAATCACTTATTGGATGCACAAGATTGGTTAAAAACCCTAATTGGACGAGAATAATTATAGGGAGGACGAAAATGACCTAAATGTTCAACCATGACACCAAATCACTTATTGGATGCACAAGATTGGTTAAAAACCCTAATTGGACGAGAATAAGCCTTTGGAGGACGAAAATGACCTAATGTTCAACCAATGACACAAAATCACTTATTGGATGCACAAGATTGGTTAAGAACCTAATTGGACGAGAATAACCCTACCCGGGACGAAAATGACCTAAATGTTCAACCAATGACACAAATGTACTTATTGGATGCACAAGATTGGTTAAAAACCCTAATTGGACGAGAATAAGCCTAGGGAGGACGAAAATGACCTAAATGTTCA